>JAHWFP010269125.1:0-61315 GCA_023313725.1 Lithobius niger
ACGTCACTTGCTCTATAGTACTCTGTGTCCAAGTCGTGCACGAGCGACAACAAGTCCCTTCAGTTTACTTTTCAGTTCATCAGCTGGATCCTTTGGTTTAGTTTCGTTACTTTCACGTGAATTGAAAAAAAAAATTATTCTGTGGCGCAGTAGGCTGATGTGGAAGGTACCTTCTGACCGGTAAATTATTGCCACAAGTACATGGGAGACACAATGCATACAAATTTTTGTCAATATATTTGATGTGTTGTTCACTAAATTAAAACACAAAACCGCACTAAAAACAGTCCAACTATGTGGACGCTCAACTGATGATCCACCATCTTGGAATGGAGAGTGGTACTATAGTGATATCATTCCAAGATGGTGGATCATCAACTGAGCGTCCACATAGTTGGACTGTTTTTAGTGCGGTTTTGTGTTTTAATGTTTTAATGCGATCATGTTGAAATTAAATTTTAAACCAATCAAATCATCATTTTTGCTTTTTTTGCCGTTCCGGAAATTGACGTATACAATGTTAAATGGCCTTGGTGGTACCTCAAGACATGAATTACCCCACAGTAATGAAATTTGTTGTGTGTGTTAGTGATGCTAAAAGGCAACTTTTCCACACCATGACATTACGAATTTCGAATTTTTTTTTTCATTCCACCCTAACGTACACCCTTAAATTGGAAGCATCGGTGGTAGTGGTCGAGACTACCCACCCTTGCACTGTCCACACTCCTCGTTCAACTCAACTTTTTATAACCTCCTGGTAATGTAGTTAGATAGCCTCCCATTCAGTCATGTATAAGCAAGGAAGGGTGTCAGGTTTTCCTTAACATTTTGCCTTAACGTTTGCCTTAACTTGAAAATAAGTACTTCCAGCATTTATGTAGACTTAGAAAATATGAAATTGGTACGAAAACCATGTGTGGCTTGTGTCAAGTGATTGAATGTGATACAGTTCGAACTGGATGTTAGGATCGCGTCACAAGTCTCGAGTTAGGGTGCAGAACCATGTGAGATCCTGTCACAACCAATTTATTCCCTCCTGAACACCTATTGGCCGCAGTTGAACACGAACTGGTCTCCTGGCTGCGACCAACTGGGCTCCAAGCCCGTGACCAACTGGCCTCCCAGTCCGCGACCAACTGGTCTCCCGGCCTGCGACCAACTGGGCTCCAGGTTCGCGACCAACTGGTCTCCAATCTCGCGACCAACTGGTCTCCATTCCCGCGACCAACTGGTCTCCAAGCCTGCAACCAACTGGTCTCCAATCCCGCGACCGACTGGTCTCCAAGCCCGCGACCAACTGGTCTCCAAGCCCGCGACCAACTGGTCTCCCAGCCCGCGACCAACTGGTCTCTCACCCGCAACCAACTGGGAAACCAGTTGTTCCCAGTAGAATGTGAGAAGTTAGTCACTCAAGGGACCAGTTGATCTCCTGAAAACACAGCAGGGATAAGGAAATAATGAGTTGGTGGCTGTAAAGATCAGCTGATCCCTTCTATAGAACAGAAAGAATCTGATGCTGTGATCAGTTGGTCGCCACATACTGGTCGCAAACAGGCCGTTTAGTGGACAAAAACAGACAATTTGTAAACAGTTGGTCTAAAACAAGACACAGCCGAAATCATAAAAAGACCTGTTCGCGACCAAATATTTTGGTAAGGGTAGTTCAATCCTCTCGCAAACCTATAGTCTACTTACAGCCTCCATTCAGTCGTGCATAGTTCAATCATCTCGCAAACCTATATAGTTTACTTACAGCCTCCCATTCAGTTAGGCATAGTTCAATCCTCTTGCAAACCTATAGTCTACTTATAGCCTCCCATTCAGTCATGCAAAGTTCAATCCTCTCGCAACCTATAGTCTACTTATCGGTACTGAGCAGGCGTTCCTGTCACACTGCACAAAAACGAATGTTTCAGGCATGTAATATTTATCTCCATGTTAACAGCTCACACAAAAAGGAACCCATGCTGACCAAATCCCAACACGCGAACCGTATCACGAACTGCCCTCACGTAAAAAAAAAAAAAAAAAAAAAATAAACGAATAAAAAAAGTGAAAGGAGTACCCGCGCCCCACGTTTAGAGCTCTTGTAATACGCCACCGGTTCGCACGGAGGAAAAGTGATTTCATTTAATGGATCACTAAGTGCAAAGAACGACATTTCCAACGCCGAATGAACCGTGCAAACCGGCGATTAATTTCCACCATTCAGAGCTGGCCAAGAACGAGCGAACGAACCCGACCCGAACGGAAGTCATCCCGCAGTCGTGGCGCGTCCGTTTCTAACAGCGTCGTATAACCCATGCACGCACAATCATGAATACGTTCCCAACTTGGAAAGGCAGATATTGAAAGCTTGGGAGGTTTTAGCGGAGGGAAAATGCGTCGTTGCTTCCACGATTGTGTTTGTTGGAAGCGTGTTTTTTTTTTCCTTCTTACGAAACCGACATTTTTATCTTACGCTGCCAGATGCCTTCAGTGACGCCGCTAAGTCCCACCAGATGGCGCCAATGTCGAGATTGGCTGCGAATGGCATGATGGGATATTGCTGACGGAAGGTCTTCTCTGTTCGTGCAAATTTTTACCTTGTTTGTCACCCGTTTAGGAACTCGAATTAAAAAAATAATACAGAAATGAAACTAAATTAAGGTCGGAATTAATGCTATTAAACGAGTTAATACCTAAATTGCTTCCCTTAATTACACCTTTATTGCGCGCTACACATGTTTAATTACAAATTATAATTCGTAATTTCAGTCACTTTGGCTAAATCTATTCCTTTCACCTCGCCTCTTTAAATAGGGTTTAATGGCCAGCCCAAAAGTGCACGCATTTAAACACAAATCCCTATGCTTTTCGAGATGAGCGTAGCTCATTTTCAAGGAAAAGAACATACAGACACTTTAAAATTGAATAAAGTGCAAAAAATGTCGATAAATGCACACAAAACTTCTGAAGTCCAGAAAAAATGAATAAAGTTTAAAGGTGCCGGTTTACCCTTTCGATAGCATTGCCCGTATTCTAAACAAAGCATTCAAGTTCCAGATTCTCCGTCATCCAATAGGCTGATGTGGGTCACGTGATCTTGTTTTAGTTATGAAAATTCGCGGCGCTGCTTCCTTTTTTTTTAATTTACCGCTATTTTCTTCATTATATTGCTCGAAGACGCGGTGCATCTATGATTCAAAAAGGTGAAGAGGCGCCTTTAAAAATTGCACCGAGCACACCGAGTTGTGTACTATAGTTTGTTCCACATTATGTTTGCAGGAAATTGACTGCATGACGCCACGTTTTCTTGCACTACGAATGCAAAACATGTGGATATCACACTTGTAGACTCTACACAGTTTACTGTTACAGTCTACGAGTGGGGTATTTATGTGTTTTTGCACTCGTAGTGGAAGGAAATGCGGCGTCATACTGTAAGTTTCCTGCAAACATAATGTGGAACAAACTATACTGTATAGAACCGTTCTTTTGCCTTCAACAGAACTGTTATAGCTCTTTGAAGTGGAAGCGTTTGGTTTTGGCGTAATCGGCTGCTGAGCGTTAGGTGAGTTTAAGAAGATGCGCATTATCATGGTCCCCGAGTTTATTTTCGGTCAAATGACTTTTTTTTAGCTACATAAACTAAAACTCTACGATGTCCGTCCATATGTTCGCATGTTTCAAATGTGATCGCTGAGACACTTGAATTGCTGGCTATGCGTATATTTCAAATGCCATTGTAGACTGACTGCATATTGCGTATTGTATATTGCACATAGCCCATTGGAAATTGTTTATTGTACTAGTCACTGATTCACGAGCGAAGCCGTGTCTGGCCCCTAAATATTATTTAATGCCCACCACCCAGGCCATCTTCACTTATTAAAAAAAAAAAACCCTGACATAATTCAGTAACAGAACGTCATCGTGGGAAGAGCCTTTAAGGTTTATGTTAAGCCTAATAAAAAAAACCCGCTTCACCAGTTTGGTCTCCTCACTAACGAAAAGACATGAAAGCTGGCAAATATCAGTCATTAGGCAAATTTGGCAATGTTAAAAGGTAAATGTTGGGTTATTTTTAAAATGCGCATCACCACTTGGTCTCCACACTTATTACAAGGCACTAATTTGAAAAAAAAAGGAAAAAAACAGTCACAGGATGCTCTTGTTCTTAAGGTCATTGAAGCCAATGTTAGGACTATTTTAGAATGTGTCTCTCTTTCATTGTTGGACCATTGTTGCAGCAGAGGATTTTATCATGAAGACACACTTGCTGCAACAATGCAGCAACAATGAACCCGTTGTCTTACCACTAGTAAGAACCACGGTTAGGCGTGGGTTTCTTAATTACGTAAGTAAGAAAACCAAGGTCTTTGGATCTTTCTTAAGTAGTGAAAATAGAATCGCTGTTCATGTTTACGTATCCAAATAATTTCTAAAGTAGTATTAAACTATTTCACACTTTAAATTAATAAATATTATTTTTTTAAAGAAGAAAAAGAATTATAGGCACAGAAAACGCAGGCGTGGGGTTCTTACTTACGTAAGTAAGAAAACGAAGGCCTTTGGTTCTTACTTATGTAAGTAAATCTACTACCGCTAGCAATGTTTACGTTATAGGGGTCGGACGAATAGGGAAAAAGCATATTCGAATATTCGCAAAAAAATATTCGAATATTCCTTCAAATTTTTGTTTCATCGATTAATTATCATTTATTTAAAGATAGAGCGAGTTGAATCTGCGTAGCACTCTTTTACGTAACTACGCTCGATTTGTTTAAACTCGAAGAGTTACACAAATCAACAAATACATAAAAACAAACGCAAGAAGTCCATGACGCTGGAGAAAAACCAGTGGGCAGCAACAAATAACCATGATGGACAAGCCTCCAGCGCACAAATTAACGGTAACAAAACGCCCACTTTGCCTTCACGAGTTTCACCCTTTCCTTATATATTACACCATAATATCACCCTTATCGTTTGCCTGACTGACGCCCAATCAAGTGTGCCACAACGTGTCCATTTTAACGATGGCGCCACCTGCCGTTACACACAAGCAACAACTAATAGCGTAATTACCATGCAACCAACCTAGAACCCAGCTCCGTCCGGTTTTCCCTAGTTAGTGGCCCTCAAAACCAGTATAGCCACTGTAAGAATCAATACCACATCGAAAACAACCGAACGTAATCTAACCTAAGCTGAATCAATCTTTTCTAGGCTATACACCTAATTTAGCTTATTCTTTAATAAGTTTCATGCAATACGTTAAAAATGTTTTAGTTTGCCATGGCCCAGTCCATTCTGCAGTATTCAGTCTTATGCTGGAATGGCACCGGCATGAATACCATTGATTCTCTTATTAAAATTTAAAGCCGAATATTGTCAGGACGATTATGTTGAAAAAGCAACGTGACCACTGTTATCAACAGCTAGGTAGGTATTTTGCCAACCCGCCTTCTGTACGTCTATAGAACCGTTATTAATTTTTGTAAAAAAAGGTGCTCATTTTTCTACTCGTTTTGTGATGGATTGCCATACTATAGGAATAAATCTGTTTTTATGTCGTCCAACCAAAAGTTGCGAAGGAAAGACTCAACAAACGTAGTTACTACCTAGGTAGTAAATTTTTTAATTCATTGCCTACCGAAATAAAACTTATTACTGGGATGAAATAGTTCAAGAAACAATTGTTTAAGTGGTTATTACAAAATCCTATGAGTTTAGCAATAGAGCAGTGAGTGACACGACGTAGTATTATTGTAAATAACTCTATGCTGGAGCCTTAATGGGTTAGCTGCAAGGGGCATTGCAGAGAGAAACAGAAGGGCGTCATACTGAAGCCGATGCTGTTAAGAGTGATTTCTTAGACCTAAAACGCGCGATTTTTGTTGTTGGAAAAAACAACGTTATTTTAAGAACCTAAGAAATCCACTCTTCCGTTGTTTTTCCCTCCATTTTTATGTAGTGCACCTTGTAGTTACGTCCTCCAAAACACATACTGGTGCCAATATGGCGGCAAATGTCACTGCTCTATACTGTTCAGCATTATGAGTTAATGCTGACAACTTTTCTTATTTGGCAGCATTGTTTTCTAGTACTCGTACATTTTTTCCCCCCACTTTTTTCGTATTAATTTGTTTTAAATCATGCTTTGCTTGATTTTGAAAACACTAGTTTTCCCACACTGTGATTACTGTTTTTATTCCTATTTTTTAAGAATATGTTTCGTTTTTTTTGTGTGTGCGAACCTTACCCACACGCGGGCATCCGCTCTGGTGGTGTCAGGGTCGTCTTTTGCCACTAATTACTTCGTTGTAAACTGTACTGAAATAAACTCAAATCAACAACAACTCAAAGTGATTAACTAGGCCTTTCTAGAACCCTCTAAGGAGGAGATTCTGGGTTTAAGAGGTGCTAATTACTTTTGATCAGCAAAGCAGTTAGAGTATTAATGGCTGCCCTTGGACGATCGTGATCATCCTTCCAGTGAGGAAGCCTGTTCGATAATTTATGCACGTTTCGACGCGTCTATAAACGTTATTGACGAGAGCTTGTTGAAGTTTTACCACTTATGTACCCCCCCCCCCCCCCCCCAATCCTTAACACCTCTCCCTCCCCACCACTTTCAACAAAAAGACTCGAAACTTCGTTGCAATCTGTTGGGCCAGAAATTACAGAATGAACTCTTATACACCCCGATTACAATCTGCAATTTATTATGGTGGACAGTTCCACTGGCGTATTATTATAATTACGGCAATTCAGGCATGTAATAACGCGATTAAAAGATGGAAGGGAGAAGGGACTACGACGACGTAACACTTAAAACACACAGACCGAAAAAAAAAAAGAAAAGAACGTAAGCCTACTTATTTGTGGCACAAGCTTAACGAACGTCGAGTAGCAAAATTCTCGGCACTCAAAATTAGATGCCCAGTTAAATAATCTATACATAAAACCCTCAACTCGGCCAGATGGCCACTAAAACGGCGACTGCTATCGAATTTAGGTGCTCGAGACTACTGCTACTAAATAATTTACTGGTGCACAAGAAACATGCAACCGCATTAATCAGTAACCACAATTAGTAATAAACGGCAACAAACAGGCAAACAGGCAGTTGTTCAGTGCCTGGCTGTAACAATGCAGTGAAAGAAATTACATTCTCATGGGGAAATCTGCATCCAGTTCGTTTTATTAAAACGAATCCAGTTTTATCACGTTTATTTTACGTTAACCTCGGTAGGACCGAGTGAAGGGGATGCGCTGATTGAGTGAACAAAACGAACGAAATGACCGTTTGTCAGCCAGTGTGCGCAAAAATGCACTGAAAGAAATTACATTCCAGTGAGGAAATCATCACCACGTTTGTTTATTTTTAAAACAATCCCAGCTTCACTGCGTATATTTACGCTAACGAAGGGAGGAGCAGCTGAAGGAGGATGCGCTGATTGAGCATGCGAAGGGAACGAAAATCATCGTTTGTTAGCTTGTGTACACACAAAAATGTGATAGAAGAACTTTAGTTTTGTGAAGCAGGGACATAACGGGCGAGCGACTACATCATGTCCAGTGTTGCAAACGGTGAATCCAACACGACCCTTGCTGGCTAATACACTCTAAGATAAAATGGTGAGTTTTGAGTTCGTTGGGGGGTGTTTTTAGGTTGTCTCTACCACTCTCCCTGAAGCACCTTGCTCACCATAACGGTGCCAAAAAAGTTACTTGTGACGTTTGCAAGTAACCAGGGTTGGTCGGAAATTACTTTGTGAAGGGCGCTGTAGTGACAACACCCCCAAATAGCTCAAAACTAACCATTTTTCCTTCGGTTGTACCTAATATTACATTCCACTTATAATAACCGTTGTCCGTACGCCAGTCTCGTACTCTCGTACACGTTAACGCGGACGACTATTATAGGATGCATTCACACGAACACCAAGCACACGGTTTCAATTAAACTGTAAAACGGTTCGTTAAATCTTTCCGGGTAATGGCAAAAGTTTAAACACATTTTCCAATAGCTAATCATTTTTAGAATTTAATGTTCGCATCGATTAAAAATTAACAGATTCATGGCCACGCCCATGCTCATATACATATCATGATCGCCACTAACTTTTCTCTCAATCTCGCCCCGGATTTTAATCCTGAATTTTTGGGATTTTTTTTCTCATGATTTTCACGGGCTAAACAAAATTGCGTGAAAGGAAGTTTGTTTTCGATTTGAGAGCTCTGATCATTGTATAAAATACTCACAAGATTAAAATAGAAGTGATCAAAGAAACGAGTTACTTTATCTGAAATGATCAACAATTTTTTTTAAATACTAGTTTAAATCAATGGTTTTTTTTTTTGTGCAGCTGTAATAATCGCCGCACTCTGCAGAATGTACTGCAGTTACTGCAATCCTGTAAATACCCTCGAGCAACTGAAAAAAAAAACCTCAATATTTCAGCATTACCGTAATTATTAATCGATGAACTTGACGGGTTACTACTCCAAGGTCGTTGCGTCAATCAACTAATTATTAGTAATCGCGCTACTAAGCCACAGTGGCTGTAACAGGGCAAACAAAAAAAAAGATGAAATTCCCTCATTTTTCCATGTTTTCCAAACCAATACTGAAATTTTTTCCTGGTTTTTGTCGGTCGAAGGCGGTACATTACAGGACTACAACAATTTGATTCAACCATTCAAAATTGATTTTGAACGATACTAATTGTTGACTATATTTTGACTATATTAACTATATATTGACTATAAATTGTTTGTTTTTGCTTTATTCGTGGTTTCTTTAAGATTGATTTATATATTTCACTCCTCTTTGTATTCTGCTTTTATCTCCCTTTTCATAAATTTGTTGTGTATACATACAGTATATATATTTATCGATGCACTTTTTTTTATTTTATTGCGATGTGTTTTGTTGTTGTTCTTTTAGCGCTTAACCTATGATTCTGTATGCAAAAGTGCTAGTTCAATTGTTTTTTTTTGTCTGCTGCTCTCAAACCACACGCGAGCATTAGCTCTTGTGGAATAAGTGTTTGCTTTTGTGCTTATTTTGTAACCTGTGGTGGATGAATAAAACTTACTTACTTACTAGCGAACATTTTTTTTTTTTTTTTACATTACTCTCAAATATCAATAACTATATCGTATCACTTTGCTAAATCAAAAATTACACTGCCCTAACTGGTGTTGATAAAGAGCAGGATGTCATAATCAAAACAAAACTAGAAGCACATAACATTCAATATTACTTAGGCCTAAGGCGTTTTTGCTGTATCAGAAATCATGAAATAAAAATAACATGATAGTTTTTTAAAACTGTAATAAAGTGACGGTTTTTGAAGTAAAAAATGAAACAAGAATTAGCGATTTTTTTTTTAAAGAGGAAAAACAACTTTCCGGATAAATGTTGAAATTCCCCGATTTTCAGTTTATCAAATTCCCTGATTTTATCCTGAGTTTTCCAGACTTGATAAATTCCTTGAATTTTCCCGCTTTGCCAGATTTTCCAGATAGACCGCCACCCCGACCTTCGTAAAAGTACGTAAGACTGACTATACAGAGTTCAAAACTAAATTAAAAAAATAAATAAATACATTAAAAAAGCCGCTACCCACTCGCCTTGCAACGCCGGCCTCAGCCAGTAAGGTGAACAGACAGTTTGAAGTTGTACGCAGTGGTTTATTTACAAAGCTACGCAGGATTGCCCTTGTAGACGTTAATGGTGGTTCAGCAGGACTTCTGTAGAAGTTGGCTGGGCTAGGTTACACTATGGTTTTAAAGAGATGTGGCTGGTTTGGGTGTAGCTCACAGAATGAGGAGCAACTGGAGGTGCAACCCCTTTTATACCCAGGCCTGCTTCCAGACTGGTTCATAGATGGAGCCACAGTATAAGTCCGATAAGTCTCTAGTACCTTTAGCCCCCTCCTGAGGTGATGACATCACAAGCAGTGTGCTGAACCAGAACTAAACCAAGGTTACATTATATATTAATATTCACAATTTAATACAAGATGATAATAACGTGATGACAAGATATGCATGAACTTGGAGGGAGGCTTCCGCAGGGAGCTACTTACTGAAAACCTTAACCCTTTTATCAAGAGAGCTTGTTAGTTTCCCCACCACGAAAAAACGGTTAGTAATTAGCGCTCACAACCCGTTCGGTACCTACAACTAACTATGGTTTTTTTTCTTTTGTATTTTTAGCTTACATTTGACGATTTTTTAATTTACTTATATAATTTAAATCTTTTATTCATTATGTATGACAACTGGCCATCTCCCTTCTCGTACCCTTCCTACACTTCTGGCGATGCCATCGGGGACCTTTGTGTCCCTGGCAGGTCTAACCTTGGTGGCAAGGCAGTTGTGCCCCTACCCTACCCTGCCCCTAGCCTCCACTTTTCCACCCTTTTGGCCATGCTATTTTTTAAACTATTTTTTAAACTTGTTTTAGTTTTATCTCATTCATTTGCTTTTAATTTCTGCTTTTGAAAAATCCTGCTACCTTTTACCAGCATATAGTCAATGCTCTCCCCTTTTAGGCTGGCAATCAGCGACCTCCTGGGTCCTTGCCAGTCCTGTTGCTCCAGCAACAAATTACTTTATTTATTATGTATTTATTATTATATATTCAGTAGCTTCATATAATATCAGCTATAGCAACAATAATGAGGACCAAGGCTTAAGGCCAGTGGCTCCAGGCGATCCACTTAGGGCTTTATAGGTTAGGTTAAGCTGCAGTATCGAATAGAAGTTGTTGGCCAATAAGTTTAGAGCTTTTTGAAGGCCCAAGCGGTAGATGGTAAGTGTAAGCTAGGTACCACCGTCAGGACAGTTGTTTTATGCCGCATGAGGGAGGAAACCGGTGTACCCGGAGGAAACCTTCCTGCAACGGCCGGGAAACACCCGGAGAAAAACCCGCACATGTACACTTCCCTTCACCAGGTTCGAACCCGGGTCTGTAAGAAGCCGGAGATGTACAGCCGGGACCAAGACGCCTATCGAATTTGACGGCCCAGTGCTCGCATCTATAGAGCAGCGTCAAGTGACGTCATATTGGCTACGAGACATCATTTGGAGATAATAGCTACAAGGTGCACTAGATTAAAATGTAAGGGAAAACAACTGCATTTCTAGTCAAGACAGTGCTTTGAGAGCAGATTTCTTAGGATTAAAAGAACGCTGTTTTCTCCAACAACAAAAATCGCGCGTTATAGACTTAAGAAATCCAGTCTAATAGCATTGGCACAATAAGACGATCTTCCTTTCTCCCTCCAGTGCTCCTTGCAGCTAAGCCAGTTACTGGCTCCACCATAGAGTTATACAAAATAATACTACGTCGTGTCACTGCTCCATACCCGTGCACTTATGCAAGTGCAAGTGCAAGTTTACTGATAAACTGTTAAACAATGTAATTTTTTTTTGTCGTAATTAACTAACTGCAACTAAGTTTCCAAGGTACGCGTCTTCTTATTTATTACGGTTTTCGATCTCAAATTGTAAATTTTAACCCACAGTCCCAACTCCCCGGACATCCTTTAGAAAGGCCCTCTTCCAATTCTTCATCGTTCTGCGCCACCAAGCTTAAAAAAAAAAAATACATTCGCATAAAACGAATCTGCACGTGTGTGTCCCGATATACCGATCCTCCTATGCATTCATCTAAATGCATTATTCATCTGACTATTAGCCAGCTTGATGGGTGCGCCGTGCGACGGAAATACACGCGGATTGAAAATAAAAATTCCATATTTGCCGTGAGGGAAAAATAAAAAAAAATATATAAAAATAAAAAAAAAAACTTTTGGAGATGCCTCCAAGTGCCATGTTGTTACTCGGGGAATCGAGCACACGTCTGAAGAAGCACGCGTTTCCTTTACGTTGGGGGGTTTTCGAGAAATCTTGTTTCTTTGGAAACAGTCGGAAGTGCTTTCCGATCGACGCGTACGTTGCTTAGCAACAACATGAAAACACCAGGAGCGATACGGGAAGAAGCAGAAGGTGGGTGGGGTTTTGGGGAGGAATGTGGACCAAGAGTTAAACAGAATTCTAACCTCAGCTTCGCGTTGTGAAAGTTTGAGCTAAAATGAAGAAAAAATAGGCTTAGTATTGTTTGATAACAAGATGTCTTATCCGAAAAGATTGGGTGAGGTAAGAGCAGCCAATGGCGGACATACCTCATACTAGTTATTTTTGGGTGTAGAATTCATTATGGAAGCTAAATACAATCGTTGCATTCATACTTTGTTTTTAATTATGGTTCCAGACCCACGGGACAAAGGTTATGCACCACCCTGTACAGGGACGTGCACAGGACCCCGAGAGGGCAGGGGCAAACTTTTTTCTGGGAGTTTTTTTTTTTTTTGCTCTTTAACCTCTTTTTACCCCCTTTGTGGGACTTAACCATTTCTGCCCCTCTTTGCAGTCCTTTTTTTTAGCGTTTTTTAGGCTCTTTTACATCAGCGCTCCACCGAAAAGGGCACTTTTTTCGGATAAAAAGGGGCACTTTGCCATGAGGGCAGGGGCTAGAGCCCGCCCCTGCCCCCCCCCCCCCCACCCCCCTGTGTGCACGTCCCTGACCCTGTACATGTATATAATACAAAAATAAAAGTGGAGTTAAACATTTAGCGATTATTTCTTTTAGTATTTACACTGTTACGTCGTGTTTATTTTTTATTTCTGATGCCTCCTATGGATTTATGTTCACAATAGTTAATGTTAACAAGTATTGTGTATTATTCGTATCGTGAGTGATTCTTAGTAGGCCTACCTGTCTAATACATACAGTTCCCGAACTCACTATGGCACGTGAATTTTTGCGTCATAATCGCTGCTCACTTGTCAATGTTAGGTGTTCACAATGTTGGCTCCATTGTGATTCTCCATTTATACTAATTTTTTTACAGCTAGTTTTCGTTTCTTTGAAGCGTTTAAGTGTTCATACGCGCTAGTCAAAATAAACAGCCAATAAGAATCAATTGTGGCCAAACGCTCTCTCCTTGGGACGGTCGTTAAGGTACAGAAAGAAATCCCTTTAATGCGTCCATTCTTGCCTTTCAGCATGCTTCATCCCCTTCCACATGTATCCTAAAAATGAGATGAATACGAGCTCGCAGCCAAAAATTAATTACGTCAAACAGATGAGAAGGAACTAATCAAGAATCAGCCTCGGGGGATAAAAACAACCGCTGGCGAACGGATCAGAGTTGAAACATCATCCTCCGCCCACTCACCGATACCCCCTCCCCTTCCTCCACTGCGTCTTCGATTCCTTACCCCCTCCCCCCCCCCAATCTTCTGTACTTCCCTCTACCTTTTATTATCGACCCATCCATTCGTTCGGGCGAAAAAGAAAAGAAACTTCGTCGGGCGTCAATGTACTGGCTGTCGTGGATTACGATCTAATTACAAAAGTCGGCTGGTTTTTATAGGTTTTATTTTTTTTTTTGGTTTAATTCAGTTTGTCTTGTCTTGGTTTTGAGCAAAGAGGTAATTTTTATCTGTTTTTTTTTTCTGGCATGATTTTAAACGGTTTTGTCTAAATTAATTTACGTTGTAATCTGCAGGACTTACTGCAGCACGAGTCACTGCTACCAGTGCTAGCCATGTTTACAGGTTTTATAGAAGTGGTTATATTTCCTGCCTTATGAAGAGTAATATCAAGAGGTTGTGTCTGTGTTTTTCAGAATAAGGGAGGGGGGGGGCCATAGCAATACTTGACGTGTACTTACGGAAAGCCAAACATTTCACAAGCAAGAAGCTAGAAAATGAGACGTTTTTGGTCATAGAGCATAAAGATAAAAGGCTTTATAGTATACAGAAACATCAGCATAAACGATGAATTGCGATACGGAACTTGCATTCAGTCTGTAACAGATGAGAAACCACAAAACCAAAAAATGGCAAGCAGTATACTAATATTCGACTGAAATGTTTACAGTCTTGGTCACCTAACAAACACTGGAAAAATGACAATGGGTAATGAACACTACGGTGAGTGTCCCTACATTTACATTGTCGGCCCATAGGATCCGCTAAATTGATCGTGGGGGCGGGGGGGGGCGGCAATTTCAAGACCAGGTGAATCCTACGTTGTAACCGAACATGATATCAGAACAAGCACTCTTCTGTAGACGTCAGTGGTACCTCCATTATTTATGTGGAACCCACAGAAAAAATTCGTCCACAACTTGAAGGGTATTACGTAACCAGAAATAGTGGTAGAACAATGAACACCATACAAAATTTAGTACAAATGGGGAAAAAAATTTCAAATCTTTGCCTGTTAATGCCTGTTAATGTTAAAGTCAGTGGTTGGTTGGAATCCAATATGGCGGAGCATCAATGAGCTACCTACAACATGAAACCACGTTGTAATTCGTGTTGAACCTGGCTTTTTTTTTTTTAGTAAGTATTGGCTGGTATGGGCCGAATAACTCATGCACTGTAAGCGTTCATTACTCATCGTTTTATTGTTCCATGTTTGTTTAGGTGACCAAGACTGTAAATATTTATGCAGAAAATTATAACATTGCTTGCCATTTAGATGTCTTTGTGGTTTCTCACCTATTAGGGAGTGAATACTTACCTTGAACCTGAACAACCACGAATTATTTGATGATACAACTTGATCAACTATTGAGCCAAAAATCTACCGAACTCTACTTATGCATTCCCTCCGTGAATATGTTGGCACGAAGATGTACGTTGGACATATAAATATTCTCAGAATTTAGAAAGTATCTCATCATCCTCGTTAAAAATATCACTTGTAAACCGCAATAAGCACAGAGCGGAACTACGTATGGGTACAAAAATGCCATACGAAGGCTTACATTTTTATGCCTGCTAATGGAAACGATTCTTCTGAAATGTCGCTTTTTTCCCACGTACACCTTCTTCACCATTTGGCTTTGGACATTTTCATAAACCCACCGTACAACTCACCGACCGATGACAAAAAAAACGACCACTTCCACCAAAACTGACTTCGTGCGTAAGTCTTTTATGAACAGACTCGCTGGACCATCGACGAGTAAAATGGACGCCGTGTAAGGAAAGAAGTGTTTTTGCTCAAC
Organism: Lithobius niger; assembly: GCA_023313725.1. Taxonomy (NCBI): domain Eukaryota; kingdom Metazoa; phylum Arthropoda; class Chilopoda; order Lithobiomorpha; family Lithobiidae; genus Lithobius; species Lithobius niger. The sequence continues at coordinate 15,093 of JAHWFP010269125.1, forward strand.
ATCATTTGCTCACCAGTCACCCTTGCGTTGTCAGGGGCGTTGCTAAGCACGTTTACATTAAATACCAGCTGATAATACCATTTCTTACTTATGATCGAGTGACTTGTTACTTATTTTAGCTTAGTGGGAACTTACTGTGTGACAACAATCTAAATCAGTTGTTAATTACATTTACGTAAATAATCCTAGCGAAGCATTAAGTGGAGGTCCGCCATCTTTAGTCGATGAATTCAGCAGAAAAATCGGGCTCCTGCATTCGATGAGTACGATGCTTCAGCGGTGACGTCACGCTCGGGTATCGCAAAATTAACCGAGCGTTTATGAACTACTTTGATAAGATGGGCTTCAGCGCTGAGTTGTTCAATGAGTTTATGAAGGGCCCGTTGTTTGACGCAACTGTGGTGTGCCAAGCACTTACTCTGCTTCTTTGGTGAACTAAGGAATAACGGCTGGAATTGTTAGCTAGAAACCGTTATTTGCCACCTAAGAGCCAATAGCAAAAATGTCTGCTCCTCTCATTACAAACCCGGGACGACGCTAGAATCACTTTATCGGGGAGGTGGCAGTGGGGCAGTAATTTTAGCCAGGGGGGCCGAACCGAAAAAATTCAAAATAACACTCTAGAAATTCCCTGTCTCACACCGAACTTTCTTAACTGCTTCATGCCCCATTTTTTGGCAATATTTTTAAATCTAGCTGAAAAAAAAGATAAATTTACAAATCTCACAGTAACAACTGGGCTCGATTGCTGTAAGCTCGAGTCCTTCCTGTCGCTGTGAAAGAAACTAACATAGTTTTCTTAATAGATAATCAGAATTTTCTTCGTTTATACGTTCGATTTTTATCTGTTGGGTGGGGGGAGGGGGGTGCCAGGAGGGGGGGGGGGGCCGAAAAAAGTGTGGTGGGGCGAGCGCCCCCCCCCTCACCCCCCTTAGCGTCGTCCCTGTTACAAACTAAGATGCAATACCTGAAACCATACCAGTGCAGCAATTTGAGACATTTCGTTGCAGCCTCATGTTGTCACTGACATTTAGAAGTTCAAAGATTTTTAGAATGACCATGCTCATTACAACTGAAACAAAATCAATAACACTGGATTTTGCTATCAACACGAAGAAGTTGGTGGAGGGTTTAGAACTTATCAAGCGTTGGTCGCCAGTTGAATTGGGTTGTCGAGTGTTTCTGGAAACAAGAGCGTCTCGTTACCGCTTTCTGAAGCATCCTTTCGTTGCTGATGGCGACTCTTCTCAACGTACAACACTTTCAAGAGCTTCCGCAGCTAGCCAAACTCAGAACTCGAGTGGCGAACTAAGGGAAAACAAATATTCATGGTATTCTCCAAGAGTTACAGCGTAGCAATCCTGAAGTGACGTGCGGTTAAAAGGAAACAAAGGAATCCAATCCACGAGCATTTCGAGCTAATGGATTGGTTTTAATCTTTGCGGTGGTGGAACTCCGCAGACGAGAGCCCCAGAACACGTAAAGCACTGTGCTTGAGTTTGTATTTGTCCCTCCACCTCTGATTAAGCGAGTAATAGGCAACGTTAATTATTATTTGACCACCAGCGCCGACCAGAACGGAAATGGCAACAGAGAGAACGAAGGGAACGAAAGATAAAATGTGCGAAGCCAATAATCTGTCAGGCTGCCTTGTTTGTTCGTTATTTGGTTGTTCGAGAGACCTAGCAGAAAGCAATTTCAGCTGGCTTTATTACAGGCGGTTACCACATCAATGGAGGTGGAGATTTAACCATTCTTAGTCTTTTACCACAACAGACCTTTGTTAAAGGCTTCATCAAGTAGGTGCTGCTATTCGTAATTCGGTTTGTAAGAATTTTATCGTAATTTAAATGCTCTGTTATGCATGGAATTATTCATTTCACAGTGTTGTTATTAAGTGTTTCCAAAGAATGTAATCGCTTCGTTATTTGTGAAAGTTTGCACAAAACTTTGCACTGACTAGCAAACTTTGTACTACATTAGCAACTATCCTGAATGGAACTACAAGTGGAAAGACACTAGTGAGATAATGCACGGTCAAGTTAAGTTTTGGAATTAGCGACATCCGGAACGGAAGTGCAAGTGGAAAGGCAATGTAGGGAGTCTACGAACAATCAAGTTACGTTTTGCGATAAATAAATACAGATGCAAACCTATTTACGTTGCCTTTTGGACTTATACGTCAGACTGCCTGAGCGGTGAATCGAACCCACGACCTTTGAAATCAAAGGCCGAGGTCCTACAGCTGAGCCATACTAACACGGCCAAAGGAAACGTCCATAGGCAGCATTTAACACGCACACATATACATGTAAACATATGTGTACAGCTTTGGGATAGTCAGAGACATCCTGAAAGGAAGTACGATCGAAAAAGATCTGTAGTGAGATAATGAAGAGTCAGGTTTTGGGAAAGCTAGAGACATCCGGAATGGAAATGCAAATATAAAGGTACTGTAGTGAGACAATGAACAGTAAAGTTTTCGAATAGTAAGAGACAACCTGAACGGAAGCAGAAAGGCACTGTAGTGAGATAATGAACAGTCAAGTTTTGGAATAGTTAGAAACATCCTGAACGGAAGTAGAAGTGGAAAGGTACTGTAGTGAGATAAACAATAGTCAAGTCAAGGTTTGGGGTAGTTAGAGACATCGTGAACGGAACTACAAGTGGAAAAGCTCTGTAGTGAGGTAATGAAGAGTCAAGTTTCGGGATAGTTAGAGACATCCTGAATGGAAGTAAAAGTGGAAAGGTACTGCAGTGAGGTAATGAACAGCTAAGTTTTGGAATAATTAGAGACAACCTGAATGTAAGAACAAGCAGAAAGGCACTGTACGTGAAATAACGAACAGCGAAATTTTGGGATAGTTAGGCATCCTGAACGGAAGTATAAGTGGAAAGGCTCTGCAGTAACATAATGAATAGCCAGGTAAAGTTTTGAAAAAGATAGACACACCCTGAATGGCAGTATAAGTGGAAAAGCACTGCAGTGAGATCACGAACAGTCAAGTTAAGTTTTGGGAAAGTTAGAGACATCCTGAATGGAAGTACGTGTGGAAAGACAGTACAATGAGCAGTATAATTACTCATTTTGTAGTTGGTTTAATAAACTGTTTCTATATGTGCAATACCTTTAAGCAGTGCTCGCTTACTACGTGTATGAATATGACATAGTATCTCCCGGTAGTGACATAATGGGGGAGTTGCAATTGCTATCGAGTCTTCATTTTTCGGCCACAGTTTTGCATATATTAAAAACACAGGCACCCATTCAGCACTTACTAAACTTGTTGCGATTCTCTTATCCATTTATTCTTCTTGCCTGTTCGTCTTCTGCTGACGTAGCAGTTCTTTTTGGGGGGCCACCCAACAAATTCGCTTTCTGTTGCTGACGTAAACAGATTGATTTTCAGGTGAAAAATGGCATGTCAGGCTGGGGTTGGCGTGCAGACGGGTGGGATACGACACAATTTGATTGGTTGTTGTGATGGACGGTCTTCTGCCCTCACCTCTTACTTCCTACTCCAAACTAGGACTTTTCCAAAACATTAAGTGTTGCCGGAATTAAAAAAAAAAGGAAGTGAGGACAGTGAAACTATCGTTCACTTGTTGGCTGAAAGATCAGTGTTAAAATTAAAAGGATTGTGTATTACGCTTGGATTCAAAGCATTTATGTTATGGCATTGAGGTTTCTAGTCATGCTAAACAAACTATTCGGAATATGCTACAAACGTTGCAAAATAAAATACGATAATTACAGTTTTATTTAAAAACGAAGAAAGCCTTGATAATATTTTCCGAAATCAAAAGGTTTTGAACACTACTCGATTATGTTATGTATGCGAAAATTATTTTAGTACGGTATTTAAACAAGTAAAAAGGCAAAGGCAATATTATTAGGAAAACAAAGAAAACTACTTACACATAATATATGCCTCAGGTTTTAAATGACTGCAGGAAAGAAAACTGCAGAGCTCATGCAATTCCTAACTTAATTAAGAATATCCCCGGCGAGTTAATGAATCGGCTTATTACTCGGAAAGTAAAGAAAGTCATTAAAACGTGAATAACTTTAAAGAAATTTTTTCTGTGGTATGAACGGTATTAGAGTTTTGAAATTGTTATACTGTAGTTTTGTTTGACTGGTCATTATGAACATAGAATGAATATGCAAGCGGCTTGTAGCGTGCACAGACATCCAAGAGGGCAAGGACAACTTACACTAAAAGGGCACGCTGAGGCTTTATTTTTCTGGGGACCTTTTTTTTTTCCTTGTCACTGTTTTTTTTACCATTTTTACCCATTTCTTGGGCTTCCTGGCTTTCTTTTTGCCCTTTTCTAGGGCCCTTTTCTAGGCTCTTTTTCCTTGCTGCGACCAGCATTTTTCAGTGCAGAAAAGCAAAATACGGCACGTATTTTCTTCAAAAAAGGGCAAAAAAGGGCATTTTTTATAAAAAGCGCAAGGGCAATGCTTTCCCTCCCCCATCCCGTGCACGCCACTGTACAAGCCTGTGGATAAGGGACCATATCGGTAAAATCAATGATCTGGTGACGGACTGGCTTCTCAGTTCAAATCTGGGTCACGTTACTTTAAATGAAACCCGAACTACGTTATTTCTAGTTCATGATTTTCGCTGATGGCTTATTTTCACTTTACCTTTCTATTATTCACAGCGATTTGTGTTTATTTAATTAACATACTAAGTTGTTAACTATACGTGTAAGTTTTTAAAAGAGTGATTTATTACTTGTTAGACAATTCAGTTTGTTTACATTGCGTCAAATGCTATTTCTGCCCAAATTATGAAAGATGGTGTAACCACTCGAGTGTTCCATCCAAGGAATCTTTTTAATTTTTTTTGCGTTTAATCTAAACGGAAAAAGATAAGGTTGAGGTTTTTATTATTTTAGTTTATTTTGCTGTTGTAATTTGTTTTAATTTCTTACCTAATGCTATTCCAATTACATGGGCCATCGTCCAAGAAAAAGTCTAACGAAAGCTGGTAAAGTTCTCGGATGTTAAAGAAGGGCACGAAAAGTTACCACAGTGAGTAATGTATACAAGTAGCGTTGTAAACGTCGACTTTAACTTTGAAACATCATTCTGGAAAGGCTACAAGAATACTTACATGACATGTTGTACGATAATTAACCTGCAGCGAGTACTCGAATTCCGACATGTACCAATACTCGTAAAGTTCCGTCTGCTAACAACGTGTCCCCACAACATCGAAAACAACAACAACGACAACAACAGTGAATCCTCTCTTATCCAGCATGGTCTCCTAATGCCAGGAGGCGTTGTCGTCGGACATGCTTTACGGTTAGTGCCTAATACTTCCCTGAAAGCAGGCGGCGCTTCAGTCGCTAGCTCAATGGCGCTAACGGCGCCACCAAACCCACAACGAGACGCTGCTCATGTTCACTGAGCTAAAGCCGAACACTGAATTGGTGGCAAGTTGAAACCCCCATGGGAAATCAATTGTACTTAGCTTAATTAGCATCAGCTGGGACCGCAAAACTTGGCGAAAAGGAGAAAACGGAGACGACAACAAAACAACAGGGCCGTTGCGGCAGTCTTCAACCCGTATATTCTTAAGCTCTTCAAGTCTCTCACTCTTTCGCTCGCTGTTTTTCGTTTTTTGTTCACGTTTTGTCTTGCTGTCCACAAGCTCGTAAGACAGAGTACAAGTGCGGGCGTGAGGGTGGACAGTGGTTGGCCGTCAGTTCCCATTCCCGCCGCCAACGTCTTAAGTCAAGAGTAAAGAGGAGAAACCCTACCATAAGGCCCAACAGAGATTCGAGGAAAGAGTTCGTAGACAGATTTAAATGTGCAGCTAAATTTTCAGGCGTAAAGCATACATGAATAACAAGGATTGCAGAATTGCCTGATTTTATACGTTTCGTTACATTCAGTATATCAGTCCCTTCCTAAAGCACCGAACAGAACGAACCAAACGCACCACTGTTGGTGACAGTTCAGCTCATTCCCTACTAAAGCCGTGTTGATGTGGCTTGCCTACATCAACCATCGTCAGCAATGAACCTGTTTACGTACCTAGCACATGCTCAAAAGCTCCACCATTGGCAATCACCCGCAACTACCTCCCCGAGATGGTTCGCAATTTTGCATTGCTCGCGCCTGGTTACGCCCATTGTCGTAGCCTGGTCCTAGCCACGTCTGGTCGCGTTAAAGGTACGACGTAACGAGTGCTCTGTTGAGCTTGTTGATTTTGATAAGCAGTGATTGGAATTTCGGAAGGTACTAAACGGCTGACGCAACGTTACTGCGCACGCGCGACGTTAATCTTGGAGCCAAACTGTCTCTAACATTGGTGCGTTCTGTTCGCTCTGTTCGGTGGTTTAGGAAGGTACTGTAATATGGAGATGCTAGATAAACTAGCACTTGACGAAGTCAGGATAGCCTTTACGGTATGGAACATGCAGTCAGGATAGTAAGATTGTCAGGATAGCTAGGATATTCAGGCTAGGATTTTCAGTGTAATAAAAATCCGTATCCTAGATTGGGTCCGGTAAGCATTAGAGCCTCTTTGCATGGTTTAGCTTTGAAGCTTTATTTTTATGTTAGCAGTTTGGCTAATTATCTCAAAAGTTTTGTATCCAAATTAGCATTTTGTTAATAAAGAAGAAATCAGAAGGCAAACGGTAAACGGAGCATTAGTTTTAATTTTATTTACGTGTGCAATGGTTGAACACAGCTGCGGTCAGATTTCTAACGTTTTTCTAAATTTTGATATGAAACAAAATTAGTCTACACTGAGACATTAGTCGACATTCCCCGCTCAGGCGGTCTGACATTTAAATCCGCAAGTCAAAGTAAATGGGGTTTGTATCTGCATTTATATAGAAATTATCATGTTTATAAAAAAAAAAAAAAAAAAAAATATTCTTGAACTAGGTCCTAAAAGAACTTTATTTTTCGAATTCCGTCAAATAAATGTTAACTGATTCAACTAAGAACACAAAGTGATGTATGGTATTAGACATGGAAAAGTAAGGTGCTGTGTAAGTCAACTACGTAGCTTAATAAAAGAGGGTAAGTTGTTTGGAAATTTGGCTAAATCGTTAGCGACCTCTAAGCCAATTTGGGTAAAATTTTAGTATTTTGGCAATTTCGCAAACGACAGTCAAAACTTTGCTGGAACTACACACCAACTGAATTCATGACAGAAAGACCATTACACGAAGACGATGCTGTTAATTCCTTGTAAGGTAGATGGTATTTCGTAACACAAAAATTCGCCTAGTTGGGCGCTAGGATTCCTTTATGCGCAGTCACAGAGCATAATGACTATCCAACACTCTTGGTTCCTAATTATTTGTAAACTCCTGGTTTTTCTTAACCATTTTCAAAGATTGGTTAACAGAATTCAACGACCTTGTATATGTACATCAACTGTAAACTTACGAAAATCATCGAAAATAAAAATGCGAACCTTGTAAAATGATATCTTGGTGAATTTGCCAACCAGAGCTGCTACAAATTCGTATTCATCACATACCACGATTCGTTTCCAAAACTGTCAGAAACTTGTTTTGAAAAATACTCCAATCACTGAAAAAAGTTATTTTCGCATCTCCCGCTGACTTCTCGTGATGAGGAAGTGACATAATTCTCCTCCCACGCACATGCCTGCCTTCTCTTTTTCAACAACCACCCGACGTCGAACCCAAAAAACCCCCATCACCTCAAACTGCAATCACAATCTGCTTTTTTTCTGGCAGCGTTACAAGTTTTTTTTTTATTTTCATTTTTTTTTTATTATGCTCTAAAATCCTTCACCAAACCCCCAGTTTTTCTTTTTTTTTAACAACGATATCATCGGACGGCAACAGGAGTCTTCTTTATAACCAACCATCTTTCTGACAGGGCGAGTCCTGCAAAATTCATGCGTCTCCCTTTTTTTTTTTTATTCAAACGGAGAATACCACTTTGTGAGGAACGCTTGGATATAGTGAGGGAGTATTCCTCATAACTCCCTCTGAAGTACTAACAAGTAGGCTACGACACGGCGGGAAGTAAAGACCAAATAAGTTCGATTTTCTAGGTTCTTAAGTTTCCGACCCCCTCATTAGGACCTTGGAAAGACTGGCAGTTTTCTCCCAATGATGGACGCGTCCATGCTAAAAAAAAATGTCCATCCCAGTTAATAACTGAATGATGATTGGCTCCCGCTTGGCGGTGGGCTACTGCAGGTATTTATGATCGGCTATGTCTTCCTGGAAGGGGCGGCTTTAGTCGACGACCGCCATTGTTTTTGTAACCATATTGGATATCAACAAGGCAACTCTGCTACCAAAAACATACAATTGATTATCTGTGTCGTTCTGGGGCGAACTCGAGATAGGCGCGGACACTTTAATGATGTGAGCCGGACATTTTTAAGCTGGGTGCGCAACGTACGGTGGCTTATTGGTACACAACTTTTTTCCCACACACACACACACACAAAACGTTTTTTAAACCGGCACAAGATGGCCACTGACGTGGGCGCAGTTTACAGGGCTTATTGGTGGCAAATCTCGTGCAGCGAACCCACACGCACAGCCTGCTACATTGGAACCACGAAACAGGAACTCCATCTTCTTATCGCACAAATCCAATCTAAAATATAGAGATGAAACTAACTCCCTCATCGATGACCAGAAAAAATCAGGGGGCACCGCGGATCTTCGAAATACTCAGGTCATTTTCCAAGAAAATAATTTTCATGCACGTCTTAAGCTGGAAACACTCTGCATTGTAACACAACGACACCCCCCTTCCCTCCCCAGACCACAATCACCTGATGCCTAATAATAAACATTTTTTGGAATACATAATTCGTCACTAATTTGCAATTAAAAATTTTCCCGTCACGGTCAACACAAATAAATACCCGATCCCTGCTCTCAGAAATTCACTTTTTCCCTGCTTCGTTCGGGAGAGATCCACCCTGCTTAGCTTTTGCGCTGATGGGGCTAAAATTTTAACTTGTAGGGCGCGACTCGCCCTTGCATTCTCGCAGCTAGAATTTAATCGCGATGGCAGATGTGTCGTATATGGTAACAACGCTACCTGGATTAGCTAAATCCGACATAGTTTGAGTAAATGCTTGCAGTCTTATAATCCGTGACAACAAGACAAAGAATTCCTCTTGACGTAATGCTTTTCCCAGTCGCTTTTGAACTCGTATATTAACTGCATTCGCTGCGAGCTGGCAGTGCTAAAACCGCTGCCATGTTGGAATTTCAGATCATTTCTAGCTTCTAGTTGCGAGAAGGCGAAGATGCATAAAAGCGCCATTACTCTATTTTTTTATTGAGCTGGTTGCTCTTCGAAATAGGAAACCATTAGGTTTGCTTGTGTGACTTCTTAGTTTATGCTAATCTTATTCCTGTTTGCTTGCCAACGGGATCAAAAATCTCGAAACGTCGTGCCCCACTGCTTATGTGCTTTTGCTGGCTTTTTACGTGTTGATCATTTTGAGGTTTTTTTTTTTTGTGTCCAATAATGAATAATTGGTTACACGATCTTATGTACGTTCTTATCGGCTGGCATTTAACGTGAACCGGCGTAGTAACGCCCATGACAAACGCAAGGGTGTCTGGTGAGCAAATCGTGGTGAGCAAAAACGCTTCTGTCCTGACACTGGCCGCCATTTTACTCATCGATCATTTCAGCGAGTCCGTTCATAAGAGGCTTAAAAGTGACGTCACTTTTGGAGGTAGAGGTCGGTTTTTTTGTGTCATCGGTCGGTGAGTTTATGAAAATACCCACCGTCGCCATTACCATGGTTGAATGACGCCATCGATACCGCCATTTTTTATTTCAAGTTGACTGTACTACTATTCCAAGCTCTTTGGCCCCGCCGCTCCGTTGGGTTTGCTTGTTGGGTTTGCTTGTGCAATTGCTGTCTTGGAGAGACTGACGCGTTTCGCCCTCTGGTGCCGTTGATAAAGGTAGGCACTATTTTACCCCACATTTAACCACGTAACTCATCTCTCCTGAACCTGACTAATAGTAACGAACTTCATACAAACACCTTTGGAGACTATTTCGCATCGTAGGCTTCTGTGATGACGTTCACGAATGCATGGAATTTCAACCAACTTAATGAGCAACTGAAAACGAATTTGCAGGATTAGTTGAAAAACCTTCCTAAATGTTAGCTGGAAGAAATTCCTCATTACCCCACTACACCACACACACGCCGGTTTAGTTTCAAATTCCGCTGTTTTGTTAGCACTGCCGTGGTGAGGAGTTCCACTCACAGCTCAACTCTTTACGGCTCCATAATTTACCGATTTTGTATCGCTTAAATTATAATCTTCCATTATAAATTTACCCAAGTGTGAAGAGCTTTGTATCCCCCCCCCCCGCGACTCCCCCAACCCTTCCCACACCACACTCATTCTCTTCCCCTGCCTCAAGAACTTAATACGACCCCGTCGAAAACTCCAAAGTCTCTAAAGCTTTGCTTCAATGTTCTTCCCAACCCCATTTTGATTTCATTAGGCTAAATTCGCAACGACAAGTTTCGGGTTTGCCAAGGCCGATTTGGTCCGTAATAGCATTAGCGACGCCGCTCCACTGACGATCCTTGTCTGTCTGTCTGTCTGCGAGTCTTTCCGACTGTTCACAGCATCGGTAGACGGCCAGACTATTTAGCACGCTTTCAGACCAGCATGAAACAAAATCAGATCGGCGGGCGGTGATGCTTTGCAGAAAGTTAGAGGCTGCTGCAGACATATTTAGCCTAAATTTGTGATCACAGTTAGAACTGAGCCGTTATAAGAACGAACGGGAGAAACCAACTCTCATTCCACATTGGGGTGAGTGGGTAGAAAGCTGGTGAGGGAAAGGGTGTATGTAATACTCATACCATCACCGTACTGTCCTTTTTACCTTCCCTCCCTAATGTGGGCATAGAGTTGGACTCCACCGTTCGTTTTTATAACGGCCCAGCTATACGCCAATATTTTGAATAGATACAAAAGCGTTTAGTTCGATTTTAGCATAAAAACAAGCCACAACTGCACTGGTGTCGGAATATTTTCATGCCGTTTAGGTTTTGTACAACTTTCTTTTAAAATACGTTAGCAAAAACCAAACGATATAGCTTGAGACTTCGTGGTACAGCCTAAAAGCAAAATTTTTCATTTTTGCCGTTTGCTTTTGAAGGAGCCGAATTTTTAAGATATGCCACGAAATATCAAACTTGTATTATTAAGTATTATCAGAAGGAAATGAAAAAAAAAAGCATACGATACTTTATTTCATTTCCTCATGTTAATATTTATTTACTAGCGGTCACATTTCCCGGGACACATTTCCCGGAACATTTTCCCGGGACATTTTCCCGACGACTTGTCAGATTGATCGACCACTCATCCCTGGCTCCTTTTTGGCTGCAGGTAGAGTGAAAGAGTGCATTTTCAATGCGGGCGCGAGAAGGGGAGAAGTGGTTTTCCTTTAGGCTTTCCTTTAGGCTTTCCTTTTAGCCGGCCTCCGATATTATACTAAAGATTTGCTTACTCATATTTTTTGTATTCATTAAATAATTTTTTTTATACGTTTTTTTTTTAAACGAAGGTGGAACAAAAGCTGAATTGAATGAAAATGTTCCAATACCAGCGTTGCTGTGGTTTGTTTGAAAGAAAAAAATGTCACTTTTTCACCGATTTTGACGTAACACATTACTGTACACCTGCTTAACTTCCACACCGCATAAATTGTGTACTTGTGAATTGTGTACATGGGTGCATCTAGTGTGAATTATGTGAATTGCTGTGCATGGCTGAATGTAGCAGTGCGTGAAACGAGAAAGACAGACACTATTTGCAAACAGACGGCAAATTGCAGCTAAATATAAAGCAAAAGAAAGAGCAATTTAGCAAATTGATTTAGCATTGTGAGGAAAAGAAACGCACGATATCTCACCCTGGCTAACAGATTTGTATCATTCTTTTAGCGTTTAGGGTTCACAATTGAGACGTAGCAAGTGTTCGTGACTGAAAATTCCCTTTAATAAAAGGTGTCAATCTGGTTTAGTGTATGTTAGGATGGTCTAGATTCAGTTACGTCAGTTTGCATTTGTTTGCCATCATGCTGCGTCCATTTTCGTTTTTAATTAGAAGAAAGAAAATAAATTACACAAAAATAAACCAAGTTACAAAATAAAAAAAAAACAACCACGAATGCGTAAAAAAGAGAGAAAATCAGCAAACAAAATCATTATTTAAAATGACAAGAAACAAAAGCCGTAAAAAAACCACACACTTTGCAAGAGGGGAAAAAAGTCAAAAGACAAAGAAAGAAGGGGGAGGAAGGGGGGGGGGAATAGGACAAAAAGTTGCGTATGTACGTATTTACTTCCTTCACTGCCAGGTGATCTTCAAAGTTAGAAGATTTAGATGGCACCAACACTCCGTAAGTTTATTTTAAGTTGAGAAATTTCATGATTAAAAGGAGAAGTAAGGAAATATATTTCGATTGCGCCGAACTATATAAGCGATGGTCAGCCGACGGGGAAAGCAGTCATTGTGACAGCCAATCAAATGCAAATTAACACCACGTGACACGTGATGATATATCGCGTCGAAGTCAAATAACGCCGGTAGGGAGTCTACCAAGGCAGTCAACAATGTGACAACCGCAGACATAAAAAAATGTGTTAATTTCATGCCAAATCACTGAGACCATCCGAACGTGTGGCGAATGACCTATCTGTCGACGCGCCATTAAACCTTAATCCCCCCTCCTCCCATCGTTTGCTAAACAGTCAACAGCCTTTTTAATCTCATCCTCCGAAAGTAGTGAGTTATATATGGCCGTACGTCTCATCAATGGTCGGCGTCTGAATTGTATAAAGGAAGGTGTTAATATTTTCTTCACGGATGTATTTAGAAGCAAAGACAGACGCTGCGTCCAGCTTCGGAGTGGGTCCTGATTCTCAGTTGCGCTATTTAGTGATAATTTCCGAAGACTGCGATGCGCTACGAAAACCCTCAAGTAAACGTCGTCGGCGGTCGACTTGTCGTTTTGCCGATAATAGGAGAGACTCGACTTAAAATGGTTGGTAGTTGATCTGTTTGGGACTCTGGGTAATGATAGTGATTATTTTTTAAGGTTATTAATTATAAAGATTACATAGATAAAGATGCGATTGTGGAAGACTGGGTAACAAAAAATCAAAGCTTTAAAACGAATGGTAAAAAGTACTCTGACTTGGGATCTGAACTGTCTTTGTGAAACCTGAGAACATGGAGCGATGAAGTATATCTCTATGGTTTTTTTTTGGTTTTTTTTTTTACCGTATCATGCGATTCGTTCCTCCTGTTAACCTGTAACTCAAGTGGTAACAGCAGAAATTCGACCCTAGCTTCTAACTCAATTTAGAATCGTAGCCTTCCATTATCATACAGAATAGATTAGAATATACATGTGTTTTCATGTGAAAAACATTATAGCGAACTTCCCGAGGCTCGTGCAAACCAACCTGTTTTATATGAATAAATAAATAATTCATTCGTCGCGCAAAACAATGACGTCAGGACAGGACATGGCAGGGCCGATCAAAGGTCATTTACGCCCGCCCACAAATTAAAAAAGAAGTGGTTAAAGTACAAAAGATGGTTGTTCAAGTTGATAAAATTGCCTAAAAAGACCCGTCAAACTAATCCAAGGGGAGGGGGAGGTTGAGGCTTAATGGCGCGTCGACAGCACGGTCATTATCACCAACTTCAGTCACAATGCAGTGGTTCAGGTTGCCACTGCGCCACACATTATACAGAGGTGTTAAACAAACCCCAAATCTAGGTCTTATCATTGATATGTACCTCCTGTTAAAATGTAAAAAACCCCGACAGGAGGACTGATAGGAGTAATCTAAAGAGTAATCGGTAAACATCCGACACGTTGGTGACCACCACTACATGATTCGGCAACGAGTTCCAGGCCTTCACAACCGTAATAGACAAAAACTAGTGCCAACATGTCGTGGAGTAACTCTTCTCCAGCAGTTTCAACGAGTCTCCCTAGTCACACTATTCTATCGAAGATAAAAAAAAATACCCATAATTATATGAAAGAACCTGTTGTACAGCATTACCAAAACGCAAACGCTAAAACTGTGTACGTCATACACACAAAACTGTGTAGGTCGTACTCTCAGGAAAAACTACATTTAAATATGAAACGAGCAAGATGCCTAGTTTAACACTCTTAACAGTATACGTACGGTCACCAGCGGTCCGCGGCAAAATTTTAAACAGAGGCCTCCTCTTCCCTTCCCGACATTAATTCCCAGGAAAAACTGTACATAATCTCATTCCTGACGCAACCTTCCTCCCCTCCCGCCACCCCAGATATATTATGTCAGCAAAAACTGTATAGTCTCGTTCCTGAGCCAATCCCTCCCCCCAACCCACCTCCCTCGACATATTATTATCTTGACATAAACTGCACATAGTCTCGTTTCCGGTACATGCATTCTTGTTATTAATTTCTTTTTAATATTTTGAGCCATGAGATTTCGATACTAATTACTGAGCCTTTACAGCCATTGTGAAAATTCGACAACCTGAAGCACGAAGCGCTTTACTTTTTCCGTCAATGAGGCGAGGCAAGGTCTCCTTCCAAGTGATGCCCAGGGCCCTTTGCCTATTTCCTCTCTCCTTTTGCTAACCGCCCTGATCGAGACTATTTGGTTTTCCATCCTATAATTACTTGATTTTCCGCTGCATTGTGCTCCTTTCGTTCCCACTTGGTGAAAAAAAGTGACCACAAGCGTTCCAGAAGTGGAGATCAGTAAAAAAAACTTTGTTCAGTAGAAAAGCGTGTGCTTGTTGAATGCTAAAATGCTATCTGTGGCCGGTTCCTTTCCTTTTGAGTGATAAAGGGCTTCGGTCTTTCAAGTCAATCCCCCTCACTCCTCTTATCAGGCAGTATGGCGTTTAAGTATACGCACAGCAAAGACTTGTAGAGCTGCGTTTATTTCAATGTAATTACAAAGTCAGTCATGGAAGTTACCAGAAAGAAACCAGCTTTCAGAACTGACATTGGCAAATCATGTTTTGCTGTGCGTTCCATCGGTAGGTGGAATGCTTTGTCTGAGTCTGTGGTGAATTCCACAACGCTCAGCAGCTGGAAGAGTCGCTACGACAAACTTTAATCCCTACACTGATGTTACAAGCATGTGCTTTTTTTCAGTTTTGCTCCCTTATTGTCATTGTTATTGTTACATACCCAGAGACCGCACACTGTCCGTCCTGTAACTTATCTGTGGAAGCAGTGTTCGAACTTTTCGTCCCCGGACTGTCGGAAGAGCAATTTTTTTTCCCGCAATATTCTTCGTGTATTCCGGGCGTGAGTTTCCGGCAGTTGTGAGTGGGGAAGCTTTAGAATGTTTATCATTCCCATGCGAAGCACGGTTTACCACAGTTCTGACTGCGCGTACCAGAAGCTTCATTCTTCATATGGCACTTTCTGGGAGTTCTGATTGGGGAGGCTGTAGGATGTTTATTATTCCTGCGTGAAGCGCGGACCCCCTCAGTTCTGATTGCGTGCTGTCAGAGGTACTTCCGGATGTGTGCTCGATGTGCGCTGTGGGGAGGACGAACAGTCCCGGGAACGAATTTTCCGAGGACGATAAGGCCTATCTTCTTTGAATCACAGGCGCTGGCCGATTCTGCTTCTGCGAGCTGTAAGGTATGAAGCCGTCACTAGACTGACTGCTCGCAGCTGTATGGCGTCGCAGGATGGTTTACCAAAGACGTCAAAATCGAGTAATAAACGCAATACAAACTGCTTGAGTGAAGCAATTTGTGACCTTGTAGGCTCGCAGAAACGCATCACTTCCCACGAAATTTGCTTCTGTCTGGAGAGGGCTTACCCTCGCCGCTTTTGACTGCGAAATAAAAATCTATTTTTAACTTCTTGAAACAAATTTGTAAACGATCACGACTTAAATTTAGACCAGCATTAATGACTTAATACGAAACCGACTGACCTCTACGGAAAAGTGCAATTTAATTGCTGCAAGTCAACGCTAAATTTAATTGACGCCGTTTTAAAACTATTGGATAAACAAATATGAAGTTGCGCACGCGTCATTTGAAAGCTTTTAATTATTGTATTTCTAGATAGGACGGAGGACGCGCCCAATATAACCACAATTACAGATAGCACCAAATCGGTCACAGCCGCCAGCGTGTAAGGTGAGAGTTAGAAACAGCGGAAGATAATGATTATACATGTCTATGCAATTAGTAAATATGATTAGAGCGAAAACGGATATCGACTGGGCTCGTAATTAAACGGACCGCTAACCAACTTTTCAACTTGTTTAACCGAACAGTTTGGCGTTGCTAGGTTACGCTGCGCAAACATTCGTACGATACTTCCATTAATCTTTAATATATGAGCCGATCGTTGCAAGTAAACTGTAACAAGTTTTTATTTAGACGTAATTGCTTTCTTGATGACTTGCCTGCATGGCAGTGTTTTGCTATGTTAACTTCAAGGGAAAATAAGGTTGTTTATTGCTATAAACGATTTGTACAGTGTACTTTTTTCAACTGTCACCATTTTTACACAATAGGCAAGCGGCTGCAGCGACTACCTGGTCGCCAACGGTCTTCTGTACACTTCCACCAATTTCAAAAATGTTGAGGCGCACACATCTATCACGCACATTATAACATCGATCTGTCTTACATAATCTACAAGTAGTAACCATCACAATTGCTGGTTAAAAATGTATTAGCTTCTATGCCTTATATTCTAGGCATAATTGTTAACATTTAGGCTTAATTTTTACCGGCTGTTTTAATTTCGTAAGTAGCAGCTAACGGAGAATTGGGTTTGAGAATATATAGGCCTTCCTTCACGCAACACGGTTTTGACACTACACGTTGCCGTGACAACGTGATTTTAGACGTAATTTTCAGCTTTTAAGCCTAATTTTTTTTACCTGCTGTTTTAATTCCGTAAGTAGTAGCTAACGGAGAATTGGGTTCGAGAGTTGGCCTATTCATTCACGCAACACGGTGTCGAGACTAATGCGTGTCGTTAACGAAATCCTTATGTTTTTTTTTTTTACAGTTGCATGTCTTTTCGTCATGTATTTACATGCGACGTAAATAGATTCCATCTATATTTACTGAGGCGGATATCATTCACCGGGCGCTATTGGCCGGGAAAGATGCTGGCTTGACATCCTCAAGTCTTGTGTCACTGATTTAGCTCGTAACTCGTATATTGGCATCATTTATCTAGTACTATGTGTCTAATTTATCTGAAATTTAACGCATCTTGTTTATCTCTCTCTTCGTGCACATCATATACCTATCTTGCATCTCACGTAAATCTCCAAATGTATCTTAAATTTCAACTATTGCAGCGCTCGTCACATTTAGGCTACATCACATCTCTCATTTATTCTACGTGCATATCTCTTTTATCGCAAATTTATTTTGCTATATTTATCTAAAAAGTTATGCTGCTGAGTTACCCCAAATATCATGCATGTCACTATCGAATATCTCGAATATCTTGTAACCTAATCTCAGCTCACGTTTATCACTTTTAAGTCATATCTTGCACGTCTCATGTCTCATTGGCTCAACCTGTAACCACACTACGTAGTAATCCTCTAGGCAACACTCGGCAACATTTCGTTGGAAGAATCCTCTCGGACAGTACCGTGCACAGATCACCGAGAGGGAAGGGACAACTTTTGTAAAAAGGCACACCGAAGTTTTTTTTTCTGGGAACCTTTTTTTTTTTGCTCGTCAGTTTTATTTTTAACCCTTTTAAAGTTTGTCCCTTTTTTTGTACCATTTCGTGCCCCTTTCCTGGCCTTCTTTTTGGCCCTTTTAGGCCTCTAGGGCAGCCCTTTCTCTGTCTGCAGCACCATCGTTTATCGTTTCAGCTTTCAGAAAACCAAAATAGGGCATATTTTTCCGAAAAGGATAGCCCCCCCCCCCCCCTTGCACGTCACTGGTCTCGGAAGCAGCAACACTCACTCTTGGGCGACGACGCATACACTGATAAATGCGTAAAGAAAAAAAATAAACTTAGGCCTACTGATCAGGTTTTTGCCACTGCCACCACACCAAAAAACAGACAAGCATTGCAGTGGCAGGCACAAACAAGTCATCATTAAATTCTACGTTCAAACACGCGCAACTCGAATCACTGTTTTGCATGCAAAGACTAGTTAAATGTTTTACAACCCATTACAGGGGCTCGGTTACAAAAGAGGAGGAAGAGCCATCCACAAATGCTACAAGATCAGAATAAACAGCAAATACGAAGACGCCAAAGAAGTTAAGAAGACGAACGAAATAAAGCGGAATAACGAGCTTTCTTCTTCTATCCCTCCCCCCTCCCTTCCTTCGTGTCCCCCCCCCCCCTATCGTCGTCCAAGTTAAGCAACAATTTAGAGACAAATTGCCCCCATTTTTCTTAATTTGCTTCTCGGTAATCTCTATCTGCGGCTGCAGCCAGCAAAGCAGAGCGACGAAGACCAGAATGACGACGGATGAAGAGTCAAGACATGCTTCTTTTCCTTCCTGCATTCGGCAATTGGATTGGAAACGGAGTATTGATTACTTGGTCCTGGCAAGAATGAACAGCCATCTAAAAAAAAGAAAAAAAAAAGCGAAACGTTCCCCTTCTCACGTAAAGAAGAACTCGGCAGACACGCCAATCGTATTGTGCTTAGAAATAACCAACAAACACATACAAGACATAAGATTGTTAGACATAAAGGGTGCAACGAGTTGAGGGCATTATTGCCCAGACACTGACCTCTAAGGTAGATACTGGATAGACTTCAAATAAGCTCAGAAAGTTAGTAGACTGTTGAACAATGATGTAAGGTCATTTGCTGGGAAGCTAAACAGAACATGGTTCGCCCTTGGTTCGCCCCTCCCACAAGCACATATTGGCAAAGAATTTTAATTTTCGGTCAATAAAACAGAATTGTGTCTTGTTCACAAGCATTAAAACACACAAACAAAAACTTTAAAAAAAAAACGAGTTCACCTCAATGAGTGCCAGTCAGGCTGGCACCATATTGGCATATGACGTGGCAGCCGGAAGTCATTCATGGAAGTGAGTTCTAGGCTTGTTTAGATTTTAAGTGCTTTTATGCTAGTGAACAAGGCCGCAATTTTGTGTTACTGGCCAAAAAATTTAAAGTTCTTTGTCATTATGTGCATTTCAAACGTAATGGAAATTATGAAGGGATTTTTTGACTGCCATGTGTGAATAGTGTTCTCTTCCAGACTGTTGAACTTCAAGTGAAAGCGCTTAGCATTTAAACCAAAGAACACTAATTGTTGGTTCGTATACTAAAACAATTTTAGACAAGTCTTCACGACA
This sequence comes from Lithobius niger, assembly GCA_023313725.1. NCBI lineage: Eukaryota > Metazoa > Arthropoda > Chilopoda > Lithobiomorpha > Lithobiidae > Lithobius > Lithobius niger. The sequence continues at coordinate 34,483 of JAHWFP010269125.1, forward strand.
AACAATGAACTACCCACAAATTGTAGGCTTGACTTCGAAGACAGAGAGGCAAAGAACAGATAAGAGCACACGTTACATGCTGTATGTACATTTAAAACGAATGAGCTGTAAACAAGTTGCAAACCAGCGCTAAAAGATGTTTAAAACCGATAAACTGTGGACACGAAATCAAAGGGACAGTATCAACTATTGACTTGGGAGACATGAGTAGTACCAAAACTAGTATACTGTACAGGGTGGTCATGAAGTCTTTACCTGATTACAAAAATTTATTAAACACAAACTATTCTAGGTAGTTTCTGCAAAACGAAGCACAACTCATCAAGTTTTTTCTCCACTAGGTTAGTAGACGTCAACATGTGCTCTGTTTGTAGCCAGGAGCATATCAAGGCGATATTCGATTTTCTCCATGTATTGGCAAACATCACTTCAGTTACTGCCGTTATAGTAGATGTTATTCTACCCTTTAGTGTATTAATGTTAGCAATAGGTGTTTTGTACACTGCGTACATACCCCAACCAGAAAAAGTCAAGGGGGGTAATATTCGGGGATCTGGATGGCCATGCTGTCGGACTATCCCTCCCAATCCATTGGTCGGGGAAGGTTTTGTAGGGGAATCCGCAAACGCATAATCCCCAGTGCGGTGGCGCACCGTCTCGTTGAAACAACCTGTGACTGGCATTGTTACAATTGTGGTGCGACAAAGCGTTCCATCCAGCACATCAAGTTACACGTCTTTCTTGACTAGGCTCCTTAAATAATTGCTGATCGTTTTTGAGAAACAACAGCATGCAGTGAGATTTCTCCTGTAATGACGCCATTTTGGGGTTCTTGGCGATTGCAACGCCACCCTGACCTAGTGGCGATTGTAGCGCTAACCAAACCTATTGGAAAAAACTGCATGAGTTGAGCTTCGTTTTGAAGAAAACCGTATGTTCCTACCTAGCACAGTTTTTGTTTAATAAGTTTTTGTAATCAGGTAAAGACTTTATGACCACCTTGTACAATCAACAAATTAAAACAACCTACAAAAGAAACTTTACCTAAAACGTGTTACACCCACTATTTAGCCGGTCTTGTCCTATACAGATATTACTTACATAACCCTCTAAGCAGAGGGCTCTTCAGTGGTAACTTATAAAGAATTTTGACCGCATTGACAGCTAAAAACGGCCTGGTGGATCCTGGTGTAACAATGGTGTCAGAAGTGGGATTCAACAAATGGACGATAAAATTGATCCCACTTTTTGGATGGATTGATTACTGACAACATGAAAGTCAAGAGAGTTAAAGAATATCGACAAGACAATACGTAACAAACCAAGTTAAGGATTAGGAAAGAGTAAAGGGAACATAATAGCACAACAGCGATAATCATACACCTTAACAATAGCTACGATTCGGTAAGCCTTTATTAGGGACTCTTACTGAGCTGATATGACTAAGACTTGAATTAATGAACTCGGGATCACCATTCGGACGCTTCTACTGCCTGAGCCATTTGTCTGAGGCCAATGAAGCATCAGCCACCTACCTTTACTTCTGCACTCGCATGAGAGAGGTCGAATGGTTGCCTATTGCTTGCTTGTTTCGGCCAGGTATAGCTTAGGCGTTTTTACTTCCCATATAAGTTTAATTATAATGAAGTCACCTAATGCTGTGACTGTTGTGATTTGCGTCTTTTCATGTGTTTGACGAAGCTGTTGTGAATTTTATGCGCCTGATGACGACATGAAGTTATTCTCGAAACGTAGTGCTTTTTTGTATAAGTTTGTGCACTTCTTTGCTTTTGATTTAGCAAAAGGAGCTATACTACTGTTCTACATCTGGTCTGTGTAGGCTACGTAGTCGTATAGTCATGACTTCATTAGGTGTATTGCCAGTAGCTACTTTGCTAGTTTGTATTCCTAGTTGAGCTACTTTGCTAGGACGACGACCCGTTGTCATTGATTTAGAACAGGCACATATAATAAACAATCTGGATTACCATCAAAATAAACCTGAATCTGATTGTCATCGGCGCAGGTCGTTGCATAATTATCTTTCCGTCCTAAAGATTACTACTGGACCATCATGACTAGCACCTGGTGTTAGTGCAACTATTCCGTATAATGCTAACCGAGTAGACTTAGGGGAGGTGGAGTACTTGGATCAGCGCAATCTAATTATTACGTCGGTGGGAAAAACACCAATTCTTCATTCTTACTGTTGTTGGAGTGCTGCGTACTCACATCTTTTTGTGCTCATTCGAACAGATTTGCATGATTTTGTATTTGTGTTTTTGGTGTTTATTGTTTTGTATTAGTGGAGTAGTTTAATAATGTATTTCAGTTTAGGGGCGGATAAACCATGAGAGTGTTGTTCCATTTTTTCGTGGGCGGATAACCCAGTTTGGATTCGTGGTTCCTAAAAGCAAAAATAAACAAACAAAATGCAGGTCGCCATGTTGTCCTATGGTTGTCAGGTTTTGTTAAGGAGTTTGTCTGTTATGGGGCGTAGAATGTAGCTGGGTTTTGCCCGAAATAAACTAACCAGCCTAAAAGCAGTAACTGACCTTAAAAGGCGCGTTCCACAATTAAAGGCGCCTGTTCACCATTTCGATGGAGTTGTCCATATTCTAAACACAGCATCCCCGTTCCAGATTCTACATCATCCAATAGGCTGGTATTGGTCACGTGATCTCGTTTTAGTTATGAAAATCGCGGTGCTGCTGCGAATAGTGTTGTTCCAGTTTTAATTTACCGCTATTTTCTTTATATTGCTCGAAGATTCTACGGCACTGCATCTATAGGTTGAAAAGGCGCCTTTAAATTGTACCGATCTGAACAATTTCAGCTTTACGCACCACACCGCATGGAATAATTTATTCTCGTGAAATTAGTTATAGCTGTCTAGTAAATTATGTAAATATCAACGCTATTCACACCTTTTTATCTACGAGAAGATGTTAAGCTGTGTTTGGTTATAGCCAAACCACCTTAGCTATAAAGATACAAGTGCAGTGGTCGCCAGCTCATATGTATATATATATATATTATCTGGATAGGACGAATGTTAAGGTTATCATTGAATCATGGCCAGCGACACACTAGCAAGTGTCTTAAAAAGAGTAGGTGTGGATAAAATACAGATGCAAACCTATTTAGGCTGCCTTTTGGACTTATATGTCAGACTGCCTGAGCGGGGAATGGAACCCACGACTTGTGGAAGCAAAGGCCGAGGTCCTACCGCTGAGCCATACTGACACGGCCGTCGGTTTGGCTTTTAGGGACCACAAACCCAACCTGGGTTATCCACCCATGAAAAAGTGAGCAACACCCTCATGGGCTATCCGCCCCGTAAACGGAAGTACGCTACTAAACTACTACACTAATACAAAACAATGAACACCAAAAACATAAATACAAAATCTAACTCTTGTTGAGCCACCGTATAATAGAAAATCGTCTAACAGGAAATTCGTATAATGGAAAATCGTCTAATTTCCCTGCCTCGCTCGCTCTGCCGCACTCGCTGCGGCTGTACATATAACATCAGTGTTGTGCCGTCATAGAGTCACCACAATGGTAGTCCTTTAAGTCCCAATGTAAACCTATTCACAGCTTAATATACCTCCATAGTTAACTGCAGTCTATCCATACAATGTTATTGCTATACCAATATCACATGACTACATGTCATGTGACATACCTTATATAAAGGCTGTATCTGTTCAAGAAAGCTGTCCTTCAAGTGTTAGCGTACAACACTGTGTTCCTAGTCCTTACTATGCCTTAGTTGAACCCACTAGTGTATGATTGCCGCAGGTATATTATTGTCCAGTTAGACGTTCATCCATTATACGATTATCCATTACACTATATTCCGTTTAGATGTTTTCCCAGGTTTTTTATTTATGCAGATATTAGACAATTATCCCATTAGACGATTTTCCAGTTAGGCTTTCGTGCGATGCTCCGCGGCTTTCCGCCCAGTTTAAGAATAGTTGTGATGGACGTAAGCGTCACAACGAGTTCAAACCCCGAACAAAACTGAACTCGCAACTCAAAAAAAAAAAAAAACCCTGAAACCACCAACGTTACCCAAACTCGCAACTTAAAAACGCTTTCGTGCCGCTTCAAAATTTTCCCCCAAGCACGTTGGCAACGACTTTCGCTTTCGCGTGTGCACTCGAATGCCTTCAAGCTTTTGTATATAACTATGCAAGACATGCAAGATTTTGGCGTGTCCCGCTTGCAACTTTGATGGATTTCCTGTTATGCATGCTGGCTCGAAGCCGGTGGGCATTTTTCACTTCCGCCCGGTTGCTTTGTAGAGAAACGACAAACTTATATTCTCTCCTCCTTCTCCACGCGACGTAAAATCTCACATATACCCCCCCCCCCCCCTCCCCCCCCTTTCCTTTACCAATCGACCAAGTACACCAGAAATTCCCAACTAGTCCACGAGAGAGAGCGAGCGATGGATCTGTTCTTTGAGCAGGATTCACATCTGGGAAGATCTGTAATTTTAGTTAGGCCCTTTTCCAGGCCTTGAAAAGTATGGAATGCTGACAATCGTCAATAGAAGGCTGGAAAAGCGTGGAATTCACTCGCATTGTAATATCAATATATTTTGTTTGCACTGAACTATAGGTAAGGAAAGTAATCCTGGTGACAACCAATCCAAACGAAGTACATTAATTGCAAAAGGCGCACACATTCATTCTTTTTTTGAATGAAAAAAAAAGGGGGAGCATGTTCATTTTCGAGCAAGGTAGTAATGAAAAAGGTCGAGCGTGTTCATTCTTTGCACGGCAGCAATGGAAAAGGGGGAGTGGCCGGCAATATGAAGGGTAATATCGATTATAGTGACAATTAGTTACAAACGAGACATACGTGACATACGAGACAAACGAGACATAACGACATGTATTGTTGACGGAAAACTCTGGACAATTAAACTCCGGGCCCCAACAGAAACAATCTGCTGTTTTACAACAAACGGGACATCCTACTAGACCGGCGTATTTTACGCTGGGACCAGTTGGTTTTAGGAATTTCGTTGGGAGCATTACGAAGAATTTGAAAACCCTTCGTTCTTGCAAACGTAAACTCAAGTGTCTACGTTTTACCATAAAAAAAACTGAGTTCTCTTTCAAAATTTCGGATGTTTTGGTTGTTTATCATCGGCTTGAAACTTATTTTTTTAATGCTTTTTTTTTTTACTTTAAAAAAAAAATACATTTTACCATTGACCAGTCGTGACTTGCAGTGATGCTAGATTTAATGCAAAAAAAAAAAAAAAATTGCACGATTTTAAATTATTGCCAAACAAGCATTAAAATCAGCATTAAACATATTGGAAGACATGCAAAATTAGAATGACCAAACCTGGAATTACCAAGCAAAGAAATGGAACTACCGATCGGAAAGGCTAGAGAAGGTCTGGGATCTGGTTTCGGTAAGGACGAATGAACCCCCACTAAGAACCGTAAGACGACACGCAAGCTTATTCGAAACAATAACAAATTAAAGAGGAACTTCGGCAATTACTCTTGTGGAAGTGAATTTTTATCCATACTTCAGAATTTTCCTGGAGAGAGAGAGATGTCCAGCATTTTTGTCTGCGATGCCGCTAAAGCTAGGAACACTTAAAAATTATTTTGTGGCGTGGTAACATATGCGGAAACAGTACCCCCTGACGGGCTAAATGATTTGCCACAAGTGCATCTACAACAGTCCCAAAAATTTTCGGCAATTTTATTTATGTCTTGATCACAAATTTGAACAGAAAAACACTTAAAAACAACACAGTTCTAACGTGGCTTCTTGCTTAACGGTCCTACATCTTGGAAATGATGTCATTCAGACCTATAAAATTGCCGAAAAATTTTGGGACTGTTTTAGATGCTCTTGGCAAATCATTTAGCCCGTCAGGGGGTACTGCTTCCGTATAACTTAAAACCCACTGAAAAACAACAAATTTAAATTCTGTCACTTTACAGGTTTAACCCCACCACTAACCATATACCAACGGTTCAGGGCCGTAAAACCCGGTGCGGCCGGTCCGGCCATGGCCGCACCACTTTTCCGGGGGAAAAAAAGCTTTATTTGCCCGAATTGTCGAATCCAGACATGATGCGACGTTCATAATCCAGGAGGCAGCAACGCTAAATTTTCCTGCTACACCGTTATAATAGTTCCGGAATTTAGCCACTGAACCATAGAGTTAGATATATTGTTGCACTGAACAGCATCGCTGCATACGCTGCGCTGACAGTAAATGCTGAAATTTGATACTGCTGTATGGTGCAACCAACTTCTAAACTCGTCACTCCAACCCACGAATCCGGCTTGATGCAAATGCTCATAATGTCACTATTGAAGTCGATGAAACACCATACAATATTTGCATTAACATGGTCAGTTCGCATGGGATGGTGCTGCACTCTAGTGGTTGATTTCAACACTCTTGCACCCAGATTTATTTATGTAGTTTTTTATGTTTTAAGCAGTTAAAAAAAAAAAAAGATATTTGCTTGGTAGCATTTTTGTATAAATTAATAGTTTAAAAAGTTTTTTTTTTATCGTTTTGTCATAATTTAGAAGCATTATTCAAATGTTACCCTATTAGCTAAAAGTGGGTCGTACCTGCTGCGAGAGTACATTATCTCTAGACGTAAACATGGCGTGAAGGATTTACGTGAAGGATTTACCAAATATCGGTGATTTAATGGATACTATCCGAAGCTCAGAATTTTGACATGGTACCAACCAACAACAATACCCTAATCTCTAAACTGGCATTATTTTTTAAAGTCAAATAATTAGGCTACTGCAGTAAAACTTTGAACCATATTTTAATTAACTAATAAAATCTTGAGAATTTTGTTCAAACGTGGCCTTCAGAAGCCAGCTAAGGCAATACAGTACGGAAAATTGCTTCAGCTTCCGGTGCTCGGCCCCGGACCCCGCTGGGGGAGCTTGCAGCGCTCCCCCAGACCCCCTAGCTGGTTTCCCTGGGCCTCTACCATAGCCGCACCACTTCAGATTTGCTTCCTACGGCCCTGCAACGTGTTCCTGTCTCACAACATTTCAATTCATAAACCTTATAATACAGATTGTCTTGAGCAGGAAATCGACGAGGTATAGCATACAACTCTACGAACTTGTTTGTATTCGGTGGTGGCATTCTGTTTATCATCCACACACAATGTCAAGTTCGGTGACAGCATTTTTTAATGTGACGTTTTCTATCTTATTTTTCCAGGAACATGGCTTTTAAAAATGGGCCGCTTACACACGATGGGTATAATGTCCTCCCGCTACATAAAAAAATACATTTTCCCTGCCCATTCAGTTGCCCCCCCTCCCAGATTTTAAAGTGTTTATTTCTAAATGGCGAAACACGCTTGGTCGTTAAAAGGTAATTACATTGATTTTTACTTCGAGTAACCTACATAACAACTGGACAGAAACGGAATAGTGGGACCACGTGGAACTACATTCAATACAATTTCATTACTGCATTACGCTTTAATAGGTGCCATTTTTAGCTTGGAATGTACCGAAATTATTGGCGACGGCTGGAGCTACCAGTTCGAGCTCCTGAGCCCACTGAGGTAGCTCAAGCTTAGCCAGCTAAATGGTAGCGTCTGCCTGCTTGAACTATATCCACACCCATGGAGCTGCCTCAGTCAGCTTTGGAGTTCGAGTATAGCTCCGCCTGTCACCAATAATTTCGGCACACTGCAGGCTAAAATTGGCACTAATATTGAAGCGTCGTACGGTGATGCAGTAATGAAATTGTCATGTCGAAAGCCCGGAACGTGTTCCCACTACTCGTTTTGTGTCTAGGCGACTCTATGGTAATTTTCTCAAATTAATATAGATTTAATTGACATTTAAAGGAGACATGGGCATGTAAAATTTGGTGTAAAATAAAAAGGCTGTGAAAGAAAACAATCCGTTCGGTTAGCAATCACTGACCTGTAGGCCTATTTGTTAGCAAACAAAAACAGGACTAATTTCACTTAAGTTTGCCATAAATGAAAAACTTAAAAACAAAAAAAAAAAACTATCCGAGGTATTCCATAAAGTAGCTCAGACTGAAAATATGTTTGAATGGTATCTTAAGTTTCAGATCCGTGCTGGTGAGAAGCACTGGGTAGTTTGATGTGTGTGTGTGTGTGGTGTTGGGGGGATACAATTTCAGTATACTCCTAATAATAATAAAACTATTCGTGTTCTTTTACAGGACAGCAAAAAGACAAATGTTACAAAAAATAAAACCTGATTTTAAAAAAAGTTCTTAAAGGGTAATTACGTCCATTTTGACATGCATGCTTTACTTTTGGATCACTTACACAATAACTACACACAAGAACTACGGTAAGAATACGTTACGTACGTCCGATGCAACAATTTAATTATTGCATCTTCAAAACACGATACGGAGACCGTCATTGTTTTGCTGGAACGCGCAGAAATGAATGCCGACAGATGTCACTTTTCGATTTCGACTCGCAGCCGATTGAGATAGCTTTATTGGCTGCGAGAGCTCAAGTGTCCGGCGGCCTTAGCTGGCCACAACAACTGTCGGCCAGCTAAGGCCGTCAGACGCTCGAGCTCTTACAGCCAATAGAGCCATCTCAATCGGCTGCAAGTTGAAATCGAAGAGTGACATCGGTCGGCATTAATTTCTGCGCGTTCCAGCAAAACAATGGTGGTCTCCATGTCGTGTTTTGGTGACGCAATAATTAATTTGTTGTATCGGACGTATGTAACGTATTATTATCGCAATTCTTGTATTTAGTTATTGTGTAAGTGATCCAAAAGGCAAACATGCATGTCAAAATGGATGTAATTGTCTTTTAATGTTGATAGTTCAGAGACTATTTGATAACAAAGAAAAAAAAACCCAAACCATTTTTAAATAGAAAAAAAATTAAGAATCATTTAAGGAAAAACATTAGCCTACGAGCTGAATCAATTAAACACATTATTACCTACCGCTTTGGAGAATTAATTTGGGAATAATTTCTACGTAGTGTTATATACTTATTTAATTTTTCAACAAATTGCCTTGGGAATCAAGCTACCATTATTTATTAAGTTAAGAATTAAAGAAAAAAAAATACATTAGTCTGATTTTGTTTGAAACTTGATATTGTTGATGTTTTTTTTTATTATTATTATATTTTTTTAGCTTATACTGACGAAGAGTATGGACCGAAAATAATATTTTTTTTTGCAACAAAAGTGCGTAAGTCATTGCGTAGGTTATTATTACGTAATTCACCAAATACATTACGCTATTTTATCATTTGTTTGAATTGTATTGTGAGCACGACACACGCTAAGTTGCCCGTAAAACTTGGTGCATTCCAACTGAAATAAAGTACATTTGGGATGAACTCCCCAACAACAACAACAACAGCAAACATAAAAGGATGTTCAAAGGAAAAAACTATTAAGACAAAAAAAAAGGCCTACCTTTCCATCTGGACTGCATGCTTTAACCCCGGCTAAGGAAATCACCAGCAGAACTGGCTTCTTTTTCTTTGCTTCCTGCAAAAAGAAACCAAAAAAAAAAGTTAAGAAAATAAATATATAGAAGTATTTTTTTTTTTTTGGGGGGGGGGGGGGCTCTGAGTGTTTGTACAAATTGCATGAGCCGTTTCCAAACCACTTCACCGTGAAAAACCAGCAGCAAATTTCATCATCACGTGACGAAGCCAGAAAGAACGTAGTAAAAATTCCACGCGGGGCCTCGGTGAGCGATTCTGGCCGACAGACCGTTCTCTAACACAATGAAAAATGATGAGTTGTTAAAGAAAAAATAAATAAAAGAAAAAAAAAATAAATCATCACTGCGAGTTAAATGGTTCGATAAGAAATAAGATGAAGCAAGAAAAAGTTATGCTCTTTCTGTATCGCTGGAATGCCCTCAGAGAAACAAAATAAAGTTAAACAACCATAAAATAAAGAAAACTTCAGGGGAAAAAAAACATAGATTAAATTAGAAATGAATACGCAATCGAATTTTGGTCAGGGACGAAGTTTATTGCATCAACAAAATCTTTAAATTAGGATGCTTCGTAGGGCCGTTTGAGCCCTATGAACATTCGAGTTCCACCGAAGCCTTAGCAAACTTCATATTGTTAGAGCGTCATCCAACCTGATGAACCTATATGGATCTCATATTCTGTAACGGGAGGAATCTGATTGTGACAAACGCTATCTATTTGAAATCCATTTCAAGGCCTCCTTAGACTATGGTTTAACCCCCAACCCCCACCAACAAAAAAAGAAATTTTCGAATTGCGTCTTTTTCAACGTCTCGAGACAGACAAAAAATTTCTATGATCAAAATGGCACAATTATTAACATGAGCACATTTCTGGGGTCTGCAAATTACCCGAATGTAAAAAAAAAGGGTGGGCTGAGAAGAGGCTTAAAATCCGATAGGCCACCTCAGCGTTACAAAATAACTGTGTTGAAGCAAGTTTGTATTCATAGGGTTGTGTCAGCTTAGCTTCAAGATACCGTTCTGTTGCCTCGTCAACCTTTTTTTCAGTTTTCGCCTGTGTAGTCCTGATGCTATTTAAAACTACGCCCGTCCGGTTCAGATAGGTAGCACTTTTTGCAGTCGTCGCCGTTTGGTTTGTGCGCCAATTCTCCCGCCACTAAAATCCCGACTTTAGGCCTAAACGTTTGTCAACTCTCACTTAATTTGTTAACCGAAAACTTAAAGCTATGTTTATTAGTCGTAGTCTGCTTGGATTAGATCGTCAGTTTGTTTTGGGGGCGAACAGCGCCTCACTTCCAAGCAACGCGGCAAGGTACCGATCAGATTTCACACGCAATAATTAAAGCAAACTGCTCCGCTCGTGGCCAGGCTGGAGCATAATATAACGGTCCGGTTCGGTATGGCTCGCTTTATTTATTACGTGTGAAAGCAATTTGCACGGTTCGGTACGGCACCACACGCTTTATTTATTAGTGTGAAATCCGTGCATAACATAATAATAATAATATGTGGTTTGTCTCACCCGATATGGTCTGTGAAGCAGGTCCCACAAACAGTTCCTTACTGAGACGGAGGTAATGTGGGCGACAAAACTCTGGTGTCCTCAGAAACGGTCTCAGGTCCAGCTCATGGAGTCCATGTCTGAACGCCCGAAGGGAAGGTAACTGGACTAATTTAGATGACGCTTTCCATGGGTTGACAATTCTCACCGCAAAGAAAGCAGAGCGAAGGTCCAAACGGGTTTTAGACTTACCCAGTTTAAAACACTGGCCCCCGTGTTTTTTTCCACCTTGGACAGGTCAAAGAAGGGGACGTCGTTTGGAAGAAAACAATAACCTTAGCAACCAAAAATAGACTGGCTTTCAGTCGCCGTAATTCAAAGAATTCCAATCTCAAACGCTGTAGGTTTGGAATCGGTTCTGGAACGCATGGAGCGGGTAAAACGACGCTGGACGGATTCGACGTGATCAATGTCTCCCAGCAAGTGTGGGGACCACATCGAACATTATTAGTCTGCACTATTCGGCGTTTCTCGGGGATGAGTGACTATACGTTGTAAAGATAGATGAAAAAAAATGGTAAATATTTGGCTTTGTAGAAAAAGAGTCGTTTTTAGTGCAATGGGCATTAAAAAGTTCCATTTTCTGTTCTTGTGTCTTGTAGGCTACAATGAGAAACGCTGGGACGTTAATTTTGACTACTTCGTATGGTATATCTAACTTCAGTGGGCAACTACAATGACCTCGGGACTGTGGCCTCAGGGAAAATAATAATTTTAATTTTTAGTTTTTAAAATTCTGTGCTTTGGTTGTGCTTTGTGGGTTTGCCCAGAGTTTTTTTTAATATGTATTGACTTTAGGCCTAGTGCGAAGTATGGCTTGAGAAAGAGTCGTATCCGCCTTGAAACGTCGCAATTTTAAATGTATGCTTGTGCTGTGCACCTTATTGGCTTTTTACTTTTTATCACATTTTTCATCACTTGCCTCAGGGGAACACAGATAATAGTGAAGCAGGTGGATGGGGGAAAAAAATAGGCCCACAAGGAAAAATGTGCGGCATTAAAGCAAAACGTAATTAATTTTAAACTAAAGAATTTCGACAGTGATAATTCTACTGTTGCTACTGGATTTCTACGGATTAAAACAGCATCTTGACATTTAATACAGCAGCACTGCAATCAGGGGCGCAAACGTATCAGTTTACACTCGAAGGAGCATGGTTTTAAGTTGAATTGGAAGTTAAACTACTTCAAACCGCGCTATTCAAACTGTAAATATGAATTTTAGACACCTCGCTAGATTTCTCCTATAACTTTAAAATTTATTAATATATACATCACCGTAACTTTAAAATTTAATCAATAATAATAAAGTATAATCACAATAAAAAACAATAAACCGGGGGGGGGGAGAAGGGGGACAAAATGGCCGCTAAGGTGACAAGAGTACGCCTCGCAAATTACTCTTTTCAGTACGTTTTCGTCAGTCGAAATTTTCACTGCGCATTTAGACCTTGTTATTATGTTTTTAAGGTGAACAAAACTGAAAAGGAAAAGAGATTTAAAGGGATATACCTATCAGCGCCATTTTTCTCGATCCACCACATCAAGTACACCACATCAAGTACACCACATCAAAAGGTCTATTTACTTACCGTTAGTCTTTCCCTTGCTAAAAAACCGTTTTAAAATGTGGCGTCTAGGAGATTTTCTGTTGAATATTGTTAACTATATTTAAGAACGACCCGGAACTATATGATGCATTGCGCGCGTACAATAATCATGACGTTTCATCTCTGTGTGTACATCTACTAATTTTCTAATAATTACCATGAGATCTAAAATATAATAGACTAACGTGGTAAAAATTAAAATTAATTATTCCAATAGCTCGCCGAAGCAAAATTATAAGACACTAGCCTATAGGAAATTATAAATTGTGATTTTAAAATACGAGAATCATTCCGGTTTGTGACGACACAGTCGTTGACTTGATTCTGTCTCGTGTACTATTCCCAAAGCCAACCGAGACAGCAGCTATGCGAGGAACGCAGCTGCTACCCCAGCCGACCTTGGTGCTGTAATTGCTCGGTTGACTGCACGCGGAATGTTATAAGGCAGGCCGGGTGTCCCTTTAAAAGATAAAAAAAAAAAAAACTTGCGTTTTTCTGCTAATTCCCCATTCAAATGTTCTTGGTTTTTGCAAGGCAGCACAACCTGGCGAAGTTCAGCTTCTGTAAAACTCAAAACCCTCTGGGGACACAACAAAAGAGGAATGTTTTTTTTTTCCCTCTAATGTGAAAACACCTTCCTTCTGCCATCGGGGAGTGTGTCTCGTGGTGTTGTTGTTTTTAACCCACCGAATCTGGCTGGCGTGCAAGAAAAGGCGGGAGGGCGCAAGAAAAAAGAAAAAGAAGCGCAAGCAACAAACGGAAATTTGAGAGTCGAGTAAAGAGGGGTTCTAAAGCAAACAAATTAAAAGATTAAGGAGAAATTCAAGGCGAAGCTGCATCCGTTTCAGGTGGATCCGTTCCCATGACGCCCACCCGCCCACGCGCCCTTCGTGCCACGAGCAATCAACAGTTGCCTCTTTTGCCAGGGAAAGATTAAAACGAAGCGGTTGGTCGGTCCTAGGGGAAAAATCAACACCAAAACAGACCGTTTCAACGGTCGGAACTAGCTAGCGTTTCTGAAAACCAGAGCGCAGATTTAGACATGGGGAATGTTCATAAATTACGTAACGCTTGAGGGGAGGGGAAGATCGATGTTTCGTTACGAACTGCTACGAGGGGGTGGGGGGTTAAAATGTTTGTTAAGTAGCAAACTGCTTATGGACTTAATAAATGAAACAATGAAAGCAATGCGGAGATTCCACATTAAATGGTAACTAAACCAAAGTAATTAAGTTAAAAATTAAAAGCCAAATAATTAAATAATTAGTAGGGGGCATAAGGGGCCCATGCCTTACTTTAAAAAGTAAGTACTTCATAATGGCAGTTTTACGTAAGGCATGGGACCATTTGGGGCCACGGCTCTCCCCTCTCCCACATTATTATTTATTTGACTTTTCGATTACCGAAGAAAAAAATTAACGTTACATTACAGAGTGGGGGGGGGGGGGGGGGGGGCGGGGGCGGGGGTCATGTCAAGTGTAACACTTTTTTACTAGGCTGAGAGAGGAGGGTAAAAAAGGCAAAAAATGTAATTTATGGACGCACCCATGCGGAAACCGTGCATGAAAACTTTTCGTTTTTCATGTTTTTTTCTTTTTCTGTTGTTGCCGTTCTCATGTTTTGGCACGGACTTGCAGGAGTGAAAAGGAAAAAACTGATGGCAATACACAGGACACGGCCAGCCATTTAGGTTTGCAAGCACCAATTTCAAAAAAGTTGGCGGATATGTTCCCATTTTCAGTTCGCATTCGAACATACAGGGTGGTCTATAAGAAACGCAACAGCGAAATTTTTCCTTGGCGGATGTATTCTCATTTTCAGTTCGTTTCGAACATACAGGGTGGTCCATAAGAAACGTAACAGCGAAATTTTTCCTTGGTGGATATATTCTCATTTTCAGTTCGTTTCGAACATGCAGGGTGGCTATAACAAACGCAACAGCGAAATTTTTCCAACTCCAAACCTTTTTGTTAGTACCCTCCAGAACCGTAAAAGGAACTTTCAAAACTACCCGTTCCATTACACATCATCTGACCCTTTACGGTTCTGGAGGGTGCTAACAAAAGTTTGAACTTAGAAAAATGTTGTTGTTGCGTTTTTTATGGACTACCCCGTAAAACGCTCGATTCCCTCTTCCATTGAAAATGTTCAGGTTATATTCTGGGGGCCTCCTCCCCCCCTCCCCCAGGGGGTTTCCTGGAATTTATGTTCCACCAATGTGTGCGATCTTTTTGTCAATAATGATTCTCAAAGTTTAATTTCTCTTCACCAGTTGGACAAAAGGTTATTAGGTGTGTGGTGGGGGGGGGGGGGGGGAGTCAGACTTTTGATACACGGGTGTATTTATGCCGGTTTTTGTTACCGTAGATTCGTTGGAAACAAAAAATGCTGCTTTAGCTTGTTTTACTGCATTAGAGCAATCCCTAGTATAATAATCCAGGTTGTTTTCAGGCCTAACATTTACGTAGTGGTGCAAAAATTTAAGCTAGGTGAGGTACGAACTTCGAATATTTGTTTAAGTTCAGATCTATTTCTATATAGGTTGCGGGCTCTTACTAATTCCGTCAAGAACTTCTGGTATAGGTTATGAATGCCATCTTTATCAATGTGACAACCTAAATATTTCAGTTCGGACTTGTTTAACTCACATTTGGCTTTATTCAGTCTCGCTCCCCCATCCTGTAATGCCGCTAAAACTTTCATTAAGAACTTCTGCTGAACACTTTTCCCTACAACCAGAACATCGTCGTAAAATGGCCTAGTTTTGGGGAAATCTTTCAACAGTATTTCCGTCCTTTTTTGAAAAATACTGGGAGTGCTCGCAAGTCCAAAAGGAACACGTTGCCACTAAAATAACCCGAGATGGCTATTCACGGTTCCTGTAATTCCATTTGAAGAAATGTGTCGGACAATCAAAGGAAATGTATCGCAGCCAGCTATAGTTTGCTAAACAAATCCTTAGCGCATGGAACGGGAAAGTATTTCACAACTATATCTGGGTTTACTGTGGATTTACTTTAACACTGTAGTCTCTGACAATTTTCACGTTGCCGTTTGGTTTATGGACCAAAAGTACTAGTGCTGCCCAAGCACTACAGTTAATAGTCTTAAAAGATCCTTCTCGCACCAAGCGCCCAATTTCAGCTTTGACCTTGCTTTTCATGAAGAACGGCACAGGCCGGGCTTCCAAAATCTAGGGTTAGCGTCGGGTTTCAAGTAACCTCTGCTTTGAAATTTTTAAATTTTCCAATGCCACGTTTAAAAAGTTCAGGAAACTGGTGAAAAATTTGTACTTCAGACATTGATTTAACAGGATCGTCAAAAGTTACAGAGTCAGTATTGAAAAGTTGGTCGAGTGTGATTCGAAGTCCTTTAATCCAAGATTTGCCAAACAAAGCTGGTTGTTTCCCCAGGAGCAATAATGGCGTCAAGGTATTTAACTTGGACATTGTATTTGACCTTAAAGCCAACAAGCTCTAAGGGGTTACCGACTTCACCTGACCAAGAGTGCAAGGTGATAGCCGTGTCTTTTAACTTTAATTTACTGAAATGTTCGCGAAACCAGCTCTGGGGTAAGATTGTCGCATCACAACAGGTATCCAATTCAAAGGATACTCTACATCATTAAGTGAACATTTTACTATCCACTTTTGACTTTTAACTGAATTTACTACAAGACCATGAATATTAAATTCAAAGCAAGGAATCAGGACCGATTGCGAACTAATACCAAGAATTTATATGGTTTGGGAGGAGAATTTGTAACTCTAAAAAGTCACTATTGAAACACGTTAGGTTCGTCCCCATTAGTTCAGTCCGAGTTTTCAGAGGGCGCCACGTGATCCATCTGGTAATTTTTGCTAATTTTTTACCCCAAATCTAAGGTAAACTAAATTACAGCAAAGCTAGGCTAAATAATAATAAAAATTCAAGCTAGTTTCGTTTAGTTTAGTTAATTTTAAGCTAAAAACTGAGTAGAAATTCCCACATAAAACACATGGCGCCCTCTATAAACTAAGACTGAATTAAGGACGGGAGAGCCAAAGGCTCACAAGAAATAACTAAATACAGATGCAAACCTATTTACGTTGCCTTTTGAACTTATATGTCAGACTGCCTGAGAGCGGGGAATCGAACCCAGCACCTTTGAAATCAAAGGCCGAGGTTCTACTGCTGAGCCAGACTGACACGGCCAAAAAGAAACGTCCATAGTCAGCATTTAACACGTGCATATATACATGTAAACAAACACTTTCCAATCGCCACTGGAGGGACGCTTATTTGACGCGCCATCCTCCAAGTGAAACGAATGGAACATCCAGTGGCGATAGGCACGTGTTAAATGCTGCCTATGGACGTTTCCTTTTGGCCGTGTCAGTCTGGCTCAGCGGTAGAACCTCGGCCTTTGATTTCAAAGGTCCAGGGTTCGATTCCCCATCCAGGCAGTCTGACATATAAGTCCAAAAGGCAACGTAAATAGGTTTGCATCTGTATTTAACTAAGACTGAACTAATATGAATGTATCTAAGACGTTTTAAGTATGGGTCTCAGTCACAAATTCTCCTCCCCAACCCTATCAATTCTTGCTACTACTAATACTACTCCAAACTAGGGTAAATATCGGGATTGGTTTCGTCATATTTACTGGCTTTTTTTTACCATATTTATGGTTGCCTTTACTTTTACCACGCCTACCAAATTATTTTCTTGGGTAGCTCAAGATGACCACTTGGTTTTCCAGAATTTGCTTTAGGAGTACAAGCGATAGCCAGATGACCATTGAGGTGCAGACGTCACGGACATAATGTTTGTACTTACATTGTAGACCGATACGCCCGCGAGACGCGCAAGCATGACATTTGATGCCTGAATGATTACTTTTAGGTTCCATGGGATCAGAGTTAACTTTAAAACTGCATCAATATAGTGCAACTTAAGTTTGAACTTCAATAAGTTACAGTAAACAATAATATAGCAATCTTAAACTTGTTTAACTCATATGCCTAGTAACTTAATTCTTAATCAAGGCAATTCATAGAAATGCTTCAATAATTATAGAATAATCAAAAGCTAAGTAGTGAAATTTAAGACTTACCATTCTTTACAAGTCAACAGAATCAGCGTGAATTAATTGAATAAATCAATTATTTAGATGAGTATTAAGAGTCCTATTCAATACAAAGTAATAATTTTACAATGATATTTACGTAAACCAATATTACTTAGAATTGCAACATATAATCAATTTAATTCCATCATTGATTTAAACATTACTTTGTTACGAATTAATAATTCATACTTGAAAATAGCGCAAAGCCAACAAACTGAATTAGTATCAAATCCATGGTTTACGTACGGAAAATTCCACAAAACTAATAGCTTTAAATGCTTATATGGCATTAAACCCAAATTTTGAAGCACAACGCGCTAACTACTCATGCTTCCCCCAACCCAAATGAGCGTTTCAAACTTTCAAACTGGAGCAGTAGCAATAAATTAGTAGCCATACAAGTTGTAAATAACAATAAGGCAGTGACACAACGTAGTATTATTGTACATAACTCTATGCTGGAGCCAGTAACTGGGATAGCTGCAAGGGTCACTGGAGGGGGAAAAAGAAGAACGTGTTACTGAAGACAATGCTGTTAAGAGTTGATTTCTTAGGCCTATAATGCACGATTTTTGTCGATTTGTTGGCAGTTACTGACATTTTTAAGCAAGGGAATCTTTATTTTCCAATTACAACCTAGCAGCATAAGGGATTGGAGAAAACAACGGTTTTTTAAGCCTACGAAATCCACTCTCAAAGCACTGCCTTGACTAGAAGTGCCGTTGTTTAACCCTCCATTTTAATCTAGTGCCCCTTGCAGCTATCTCTTTTGTAGCCAATATGACGTCACATGACGCTGCTCTATTGACGACCAGTCCAGGTGCAAAACTGAACTTGGCTTACCAGTTCCACCAGCACGGAAGGAAGCCACTGCCTAACCTCGGCAGTAGAATTGTGGCTCCAGTTATCCAGAATAAAATTTTGTTGTCCCAACAATGTTGGTGAAGGGAGAACCAATTCAAACCATCTTCTAGACGTCCAAGGATGGTTAACATAACTTTTTTTTCTTTCTTTTTTTTTAAATTTTAAACTAGCTGAGCTAATTATAAGAAAAAGACTTTAAAGTTTTGACGTATTGCTGGGCTATCCCCACTTCACTGCCATTGCTACGTTAAGTTTACATAACTTAAAACTAAGTTACGCCTAGTTAAATGATGAGACCGACACTAGCCTAATTAAATGGTTGGAATGACATCGCACAAAAGATTAGTATCTCTTTTTATTAACAGTGGACAGTCATGATTGTGATAATGAAGAGTTTACACAAGAGAGGTGGCATGAAGCGCCACCTACAAACTGGTGAAGTGATTCAGCAATGTGGGTATTTCATATACCACAACCATGACTGCCTCATGTGCTAAAAGGTTCCAAGTTCGAGTCTGACGTCAGCCACCTCTGGCATTTCCGGAAAAGAAGGGGGCCAGTGCTGTGACAGCGGCTTTCTTAGGCCTAAAAAAAGTTGTTTTGTCCAATCCCTTACGCTGCGTAACGTATATTAAGGTTGTACAGGGTATCTACCAAAAATCCAGGTTGAAAATTCCTGACTTTTTCCTGCCTCACTGACTCTTTAGATAAAACCGTGAGAGTGGCTAAGGTTCTGGAGGAAACCAGTTTTTTTGAAAAAACGTGGTACCTTCGCACAGCATTCCCACACTACCGTTTTCTGCCAAACCACAAATGTCAACACATGTCAAGCCAGATTTATATTCAAATCCACCGCAAAGTACGCAAAACTCTTTCCCGCGACACGCAGAAAGAATGCAAAAATGGTAGGCCTAATCCGTAAAAAAATTATCAAAATATTAAAAAAAAAGTCTCAGCTAACAGATTCAGCTATGAGTCGGTCTTGGTATTTACTATTTTGTCGTCTGAGAAACATTTCTAAACGCATAATGTAGAAAAAACTGTGGGATAAACAGCACGTGATTTTACAGTTAGGCCTAACTTCTCCTACTAGGCCTAAATAACAAAGCAAAAAAAAAAAAAACTGAATCAAAATTAAAGCAACATCCGGCCTGCCTTATAACCTTCCGCCTGCCTTATAACAGCCACGCCCCGATCGCAACCGTGCATTTACCAAAGCCAAGGTCAACTGAGCCTGTAGCTTCGTCCTCGCAGCGAGGAATGCAGCTGTTGTCTCAGTTGGCATTGCGCCTAATAGACAAGCCAGCGTGAACGCATTAATTGTGTCGCCAAAAGCCGGAAGGATTCATGTATTTTAAAATCACAATTTATAATTTTCTAGACTAGTGTCTTATAATTTTGCTTCAGCGGTCTATTGGAATAGTTAATTTTAATTTTTACTGCATTAGTCTTTTAGATTTTTGGTCTCATAGTAATTACTAGCAAACGATTAAAATTCGTACTGCACACATACTGATAAAACTTCAGGATCATTGTAGGCGCACAAAGCATCATATACGTTCTAGAAGCACGTAAATAAAGTTCCCAATATTTAACAGTAAATCTCCTAGACGCCACATTTTAAAATGAATTTTTACCAAAGGAAAGACTAACGGTAAGTAAATAGACCTTTGGGGCCGTACTTGATGTGGAGGATCGAGAAAAATGGCGCTGGGAGGTATAGGCCTGTTACCCAAGTATAGTTCGAAGAATTTTTTATTTTACCAAACATTAGCCTGTTTAGTAAAAAGATGCTTTTGAGGATGCTTTTGTTTTTAGTACTTACCATAACCATACCTTGTTTTATATAACGATGCTTTTTAACCGTCTCATTTGTTCATCTGCCTTTTATTTTTTAATTGGGCCAATCATGAACCTCCTGCGTTCATCGGGGGCCTTAGAGTCCCTGGCAGGTCTAACCTTGGTGGTAAGGCAATCGTGTCCCCATACCTCATCCCCCTGACCTTCCCACGGCCAAATCTATATCTTTATACGATATTGTCTTCTGTTTTTAAATTGGGCTGGCTGTTAGTGATCCTAGGGTCCTTACCTGACCTGTTGCTATTGTGACAAACTTATTATTATTATTAAGAGAAAATAATATCTTCCTCACTCAGCAGCGGTGAAAATTCCTGACCTAACATCCAATTTCCTGACTTTTTCCTGACTTCCTGGCCTACTTTCTAACTTCCTGATTTTTTTTTCCTGACTGGTTAGACACCCCGTTGTAAATTGGGAAAAGAAATGATTCCACGGTATTGCCATAACTAGCCTACCAACAAATCAAACAACAAAAAATCTCACATTTTAGGCCTACGAAATCTGCTCTCACAACAATGGCTTCCGTAAAAGCAGGGACATGTTTTTTTAACCATCCAGGCTTATCCATTGCGGCATTGCCCCTTACAGCTAGTTCATTGACCAGCGCCATCATAGAGTTAAACAGTATAATAACACGGCGTTATTGCAACCGCTCCATTATGACCAATCGATCCACAGGAAAACTCTCTTTTCCTGCCTTGTCATACACCTCAGGTTCATGGGCTAGGATGGGTATATAGCCTAAGCGTCAAATTTACCCCCTTATCATACACGTACCACCATCCACGAGCCCACTCTCGTTTTCAACCATTTTCCATTTCCGGCCGAAGGAAATTGGTAACGCCTTTTCACCCAACCACCCCTACCCATTCGCTCACCAACTACTGTTAACGCCCCCCCCCCTTCATCTACCGATATGGTCACACGCAGGGTCCAATACATAAAGCTGAAGGCTATTTGCGCCACTGCTTCTACCTACACAATGAAACCGCTAAAATAAAATGAAAGGGGGAAAAATGTCCTTCAGCCTTGAAAGAGTTTGGGAATATAGAGCGTCCCCCACCTTCCACTTATTTTCTGATCTCTCCTCGTCTTACGGAAAAATTACTATGCGTAGCCTACTTGGCAAGTTTACCCTATAGGTAAACCCCCAAGTGTTTTGAGTTTCGATTATTTGGTCGAAAGACCGAAATACCCAAAAGCGCAAATTGGTCTGTAATTTAAAATTTCTGGTTTATTACCAGTCTTTTCGATTAACACAGGGTGGATCGTTTGATACCTTGGAATTACACAAGTCCGGCGGTGCACCTAGGAACCTTCTTTGGGGAGGAGGTTAGGACAAAAAATTGTGGTCTGAGACTTCAGCTAAGGGGTGCTGTAAGTCCCTCGGGATCTTGAAAAACTAATAATTTTCAGCAATTGTAGTGTCTTTTGATAAAGAGCAAATTTTCACAATTTTCACAATACAAGCCATGTTTTGGCCATCGTCCATTTCGATTATTTGCTAAGGTGCTTCCTTTACTCTGCCATCCCCCATCAACCCCAATCCTCACCTCGAACTGTTATTGATCTCTCTGGCTTAGTAAGTTCGTAGCTGTAACAGAGCAATAGAAAGGACCGAAGAGAAACTTGGTTGGTGGAATGTGACGAGCAATATTCTGGTCACTCTCGACATTATTACGGAAGTAAGACCGGAAGCTGAACGCGGTTGAGAAAAATCAAAATGACGGTTCACGCAATGGAGAAACAGGTAAGGATTACTCGCCGACCGAAACGATATTATTGGGATCAACAAATAAGATGAGAGCCCAGTATACAAGTCTTTTAAAGAGACTTTCCTTTTTTTTTTGCTCTGTAACTGTGACAGAGTGAGACCTCATTGTGCTCAACGGGTCGACGTTAGGATACAGACAACGAAGACAGATTGGGATTAAAGCTCCGTGCCTCGATCGTACCCATGGCATTTATCTTTGAGTGTTCCGAGTTCAACGCAACTCCGCTTGACTAGACCCATGTAGCGCGGAAGAGGCAAACCTAGTCCCAGTGACTCATATCAGAGCGGGAATAGGAATTCGGCAATGGAGGCAGATAAAATATACCCATCAATACAGCACAATCTAATCTAGCCAGCACATTTTAAAGTCGATTTATAGCAAAGGACTGACTAACAGTAGGAGTATCAAAAAAAATTCATGAGGAGTATCAAGAAAAAGTCATGAGGAGTATCAAGAAAAGTCATGAGGAGTATCAAGAAAAAGTCATGAGGAGTATCAAGAAAGATTCATGAAGAGTATCGAGAAAGATTCATGAGGAGTATTGGGAAAAAGTAATGGGGAGTATCAAGAAAAATTCATGAGGAGTATCGAGAAAAGTTCATGAGGAGTGTCGAGAAAAATTCATGAGGAGTATAAAGAAAAATTCATGAGGAGTATCGATAAAAATCATCATGAGCAGTGTCCAGAAAAAGTCATGAGGAATATCAAGAAAGATTCATGAGGATTATCGAGAAAAAGTCATGAAGAGTATCGAGAAAAAATCATGAGGAGTGTCGAGAAAAATTCATGAGGAGTATCGGGAAAAAATAATAGGAGTATGAAGAAAAATTCATGAGTATCGAGAAAGATTCATGAGCAGTATCGAGAAACATTCGTGAGCACTATCGAGAAAGAATTATGAGGATATTGAGAAAAAGTCGTGAGTAGTATCGAGAAAATATTATGAAGTTTATCGAGAACAAATCATGAGGAGTACTGAGAAAAAATCATGCGGAGTATTAAGAAAAATTGATGAGGAGTATCAGGAAAAGTGATGAGGAGTATCAAGAAAAATTCTTGAGAAAAAATCTTGAGTATCACGAAAACAAAATGAGCAGTATCGAGAGAAAATCATGAGGAATATCGAGAAAAAGTCATGAGGAGCACCGACAAAAATTGATGACGAGTATCGAGAAAAAATGATGAGGAGTATCATGAAAGAATGATGAGGACTATCGAGAAAAAGTCATGAGAGTGTCGAGAAAAGTTCATGAAGGAGTATCGAAAAAAAGTCATGAGAAGTATCGAGAATAATTCACGAGGAATTCGAGAAAAAATCTTGAGGAGTATCAAGAAAAAATCATGACGAGCATCAAGGAAAAAAAATATTGTTTATTTTTTCTTGTTATTATAGATTAGGGTATGTTAGGTTAGTTGCCTTGGCTCGAATTTCGTCTGGCAGGCTACGGAGTTTCACCAGAAAACGACTTTGCTTAACGTTTTTTTCCCGTGGAATTTTTGTCGCGGACTTTTTTCCTTTTTTTTTTACTTCAACCCTTATTTTTCGTGCTATTATTTTTTTAGATCGGTCAATTTTTTTATGCTTTTCCGCAGATTTTTTCCACGCGCAAGTTTTAGCATGCGACATGGAGGCAGAATGTCCCAAGTTCGAGTCGCAGAAGGGGAAGATTTCTTTCTTTTTCTGTTTCGTCTAATTACAGCCAACACACAATGGCCACTGTCTGCTTCTCTCATTCCACATGTCAACAAGATTAAAACAATTGTCCTACGGTCAAAAAAGTAAGGTCGGTTGGTGTCAAGCATCACAAATATCTGCGAAAGCCAGTTCTTGGAAACCATTTCCGAAATATGGAAAACTCCCATTTTCCCCTGTTATGTAATTAACCCCAAGCTCTGCACCTTCGACTTTAAAAACAATCTTGGCTCCAAGAGCTGCAATACGGCGCGGGAGAAGATGTCTGGCTCGCGGAATATAGAGGATTAAGGGATTAGGAGACTGCGAGGGGTTTAACCGGGTTAACGAAGTAAATCTATTAGAAACGTTGCCTCCTGCAGAGGACACACAATGCAAGTAGGAAAGTTGGAGTATTCATTTACGTTTTCTTACTGACCTTTAACCCGTTGGGTACTCAATCCCCACTAATTTCGAAAAATCGTTCTTGTTCTAAAAGGTTCCTGGAAGATCTTCAATTATTATCGTAGTCATTATGTAAATTTTCGCGTAGCGAGGGAACAATTTCAATTTCGCCAGTTATAAATTACTCGATTATTTACTTTTCAGTTAAGTACCGGGCTTATTTTTCACTTTAAAATGGGGGAGGTAAAGCCGACTAAATTATTTCTCTTCCTTTATCCACTAGATTTTATGACTTCGAAAACCGTACAAACACGACGCTGTGCCTTTCCGAAACACTAATGAAAATAAGCCGCTGTAATTTATTTCAAAGTGCAATTTATTTTGTGTATTAGTAGCATACTTCGCCGAGATGAACTAGAAATCTTCGGCGTCGTACGGTAATAACAAAAAACAATTAAAACCTCATGTTTTCCTTTTAATTTTAAAGAAGCTCCTGCGCAGGGAAATTCTAAGCACAGCTCCTGAAGATTCATTATGCTGGCATATTGGTTAAAATTAGCCTTAAAGCCATGACACAGGGGCTTTTAGGTTTCGTTTTATGCATCAAGTCTTTTAATTCTACATTCATTTCAGACTAACACCACCCCCCCCCCGAATAGTGATAAGAACGGAATCGAGCTAAAGACGTCCTAATTTTGTCTTTATTGGAAGTCAATTTTTGAAAGTCAATATTTAAATAAACCCTTTGCCTAATTTTATTGAATTTTCGAACTTAAATCTACAAATAAAGCATGGAAATATGCGCAAAATTTCCAATGAATCGGATAAGGGATTCAGATCTTGGAGATACAGCTATGACAGACAGACGGACAGACAGAAGAAGCACTAGATGAGTACGGGTAGTACCTAAATTCCTTCGCACGATACGTCATTAAATAAAAAATTCATTTTTTTGGGGAGGGGGTGGTGGTTTGCCTTAATTACAATTTAGCCCCTCCCCCCAAATATGATGGTGAATATTTATCAATATTAACTATTAGGCTAAGCAAGTATTAAGTGTCGTAATTTATTTATTGACTAGCATAACAGTTAACTCGTTTATTTACTATTTTTCTATGTGTATTTTGTTTGATTATTGATTTCATCTTTTTGAATGTTTTAAATATATTGTTGATACATGTAGGCCTTTGTTTGGTTCGCATCACCTGTATTCAATTTATTAAAAAAAAAGATTACGTATACACCAAAATAGACCAAAATAGAATCTCATATTGGCCTTTCGTCTGGTATAGTTTACTAGGAATCGGCAGGCAATGGAAATAAAAGTAAAAAGTTTCCCTGACAAACCTGCCTAATGTCAGCATTGTGACTTAAGTTTCAAGGCAGCCCTGAAGTGTCGGGATTTTTAGAGCCCAGCAAAACCAAAATCTCGTTTGGGTACGGTTTTAAGCGTTTGGAAGCAATCCGGTTGTTGGTACCCCCTTACAATTTGAATGTTACATCAAGATTACCGTGGCAATTGCGTGGCCGTTTAGAATACGTTGACTTTTGATTTCTCTTCCTGAATCACATCCATCTCAACAACGATTTTTATTTCTCTGCCTGAATCATATCTGCCTCAAACAAGAGTTTTCCGTCCCCACCTGAATCAAGTCTGTCTCTACCACGAATTTGTACTTCTCCACCTGTATCATATCTGCCTCAACCACGATTTTTCCTTCTCCATCTGAA
This sequence comes from Lithobius niger, assembly GCA_023313725.1. Lineage (NCBI taxonomy): Eukaryota > Metazoa > Arthropoda > Chilopoda > Lithobiomorpha > Lithobiidae > Lithobius > Lithobius niger. The sequence goes on from JAHWFP010269125.1 coordinate 60,585, forward strand.
TCAAATCTGTCTCTACCACGATTTGTACTTTTCCACCTGTATCATATCTGCCTCAACCACAATTTTTCCTTCTCAATCTGAATCAAATAGGTCACTGTCAAGATTTGTACTTCACCTGTATCATCGCTGCCTCAACCTCGATTTTTCCTTTTCCATCTGAATTAAATTTGACTCTACCACGATTTGTACTTCTCCACCTGTATCATATCTGCCTCAACCACGATTTTTCGTTCTCCATCTGAATCAAATCTGTCTCTACCACGATTTGTACTTCTTCACCTGTATCATATTTGCCTCAACCACGATTTTTCCTTCTCCATCTGAATTAAATTTGACTCTTCCACGATTTGTACTTCTCCACCTGTATCATATCTGCCTCAACCACAATTTTTCCTTCTCCATCTGAATCAAATCTGTCTCTACCACAATTTGTACTTCTCCACCTGTATCATATCTGCCTCAACCACGGTTTTTCCTTCTCCATCTGAATTAAATTTGACTCTACCACGATTTGTACTTCACCTGTATCATATCTGCCTCAACCACGATTTTTCCTTCTCCATCTGAATTAAATTTGACTCTACCACGATTTGTACTTCTCCACCTGTATCATATCTGCCTCAACCACGATTTTTCCTTCTCCATCTGAATCAAATCTGTCTCTACCACGATTTGTACTTCTCCACCTGTATCATATCTGCCTCAACCACGATTTTTCCTTCTCCATCTGA
>JAHWFP010269126.1:0-22477 GCA_023313725.1 Lithobius niger
CTCTGGACGACCGTAAATTCGTTCAACCGACGAATTTTGGATGGAGAGGCCGGGGGTGGAAGGGACGACGGTGGTGGAAGAACTGTAAGGAGGAGGAGGAGGAGGAGTGTGGTAGAAGAGGCTCTGCTCTTACAATTCGTAAGGCCAAAAAGCTCAACGCTTCAGTCAAGACCTTGACTTGGAGCAATCTTTGGATGTCATATTCACCCTCACCCTTGCCCTGTACCTAACACAAAAAGAGAATCAACGACTTAAGGAATGGAACGAAGCGACATTTCTTTGCAATAGGCAAAGTTCTTAGTTTGTCAGATGGCAAGCATAGACTTTACGTCAGGGTGGCGCTCTACCTGAATAACCAGTAAAACCGGGAAGCTTTAGGAAATTTATCAAGTCTGTAAAGTCAGGGAAAAATCAGGGAATTCGATAAACATATACCGAAGTTCAGGGAACTTCAACATTTTTTGGAAAGTCTTTTTTTTTCTATCTATCTATCTATATATATATATATATATATATAACGCTTAGGTTGGGCAAGCAAATTCATCATAATCATTTATTAAGAGCCTTGGCCCGCAGCCGCACGCTCTCTACCCTTACAAACTACAATACAGATACTACTTACTAACATCCGGATAATTTACCGTAACCATCATAACAACCACCCCACACATAACACTGCACTTCATGGTCACCACACATGTCACCACATCGACGCACGGCACTCTCTTCCAGCAATCCACTCAATAGCACCATTGCAGCACTCCCTTCATTATTATGCACTACAATGAAAGAGGGTATATAATGAAAGAGGGCGAGCGACCGACAATGTCAAACAAACAGATGTGGCCTATAACAATCGACATATTGCAATGAAAGATGGCGAGCGAACGACAATGTCAAACAAACAGATGTGGCCTATAAAGCCGGGTTTACGCAATGACTCGCCTTTGCATTCTCGCAGCTAGAATTTAATCTCAGTGGAAAAGTTGTCGTTGCCATGATAACAACGGTATCTGGATTAGCTAAATCCGACCTCGTTTGAGTAAACGCTTTAAGTCTTATACTCCGTGACAATAAGATAAAGAATTCCTCCTGACGAAATTTTCCCAGTCACTTCCCAACTCGCATTATTCAGTGTTTTCATTGCGAGTCGACATGGCTAAAACCGCCGCCATGTTGGAATTTCAGGTGATTTCTAGCTTCTAGCTGCGAGAATGCAAAAGCGAGTCCTTGCGTAAACGTGCCCTAACAATCGACATATTGCATTAATAAAGCTAGCTCTTAAGAGCCGACATGGAAGAGTTTCAAAGTCGGTTGAGTAACAATCACTGCATGCACAACCGTTGTTGGGTTTGTTGGGCTTGGCATCAGAACAGAGAAACGTCCTCCATTGAAAATAAACATTTACTTCCATAACACAAATCAGCAGGGGTTCAAAGAGGGAGCAGAGATGGGGATATTCACACCACACAATAGGGGAAACCGGGGCCCACTACAGTGTTACGCTCAGGTATGCGGGAACCAGCTAGCCGGCGTATGTTACGCCGGGGGTACAGCTAATAATGAATAAAAGAAGAAATCACAAGGTAAAGGGTAAACGAAGCAAGCAGTTTGCATTAAAGACTGGCCTTGTGAGGATACAAGATACACCAATCTGAGAAAGAAAGAAAAGACAACTGCCCCGACTGGGACTCGAACCCAGGACTACCCGTTTACCAGCCGGGCGCACTAATTACTGCGTTTACCGGGGCGTATTCTGGCTACTGGCTCCAGCCGCGCTAAGTAGCTGTTCAACCTTTCTCAGTGGTGACCTACAGGTCACAAACATACGTACAAGGAGGGAAAGCCACATTGCTTCTTGGCCTCCACACTAGAAACGACTACTTTATTTCTAATGTGGAGGCCAAGAAGGAATGTTGCTTTCCCTCCTTGTATGTATGTTTGTGACCTATACAGGTCACCACTCAGAAAGATTGAACAGCTACTTAGCTCGGCTGGAGCATGTAGCCAGAACTCGCCCCGGTAGCGCAGTGGTTAGAGCTCCCAGCTAGTAAACGGGAATCCTGGGTTCGAGTCCCAGTCGGGGCAGTTGTCTTTTCTTTCTTTCTCAAATTAGTGTATTATGCATTCTTTCATGGAGAATGCTTGCTTCGTATAATGATTAGCTAATTCGTATTTTACTTTTTATCTGTAAAACCTTTACTTGATTTCAGTTAAGACTATCATGTTCTTTTTTGTTTCATTTTTGATAAAGCAAAAACTCCTCATATCTAAGTAATATGTGTCGTTGCGTGTTATGTGCGTTTTTAGTTTTCTTCAGGTTACGGCATTCCTACTTTTTACCAGTCCTAGTGACGGCAGTGCAATTTTTGATTAGCAAAGCTGTGCGATTGTAAGTGAAATGTGAAATGTGATAAATGTGAACATTTTTCTACACATGCACTGCATTCTCTTTCGACCGAAGAAAACATCAGTAATGGTGTGGAAGACCTGAACAAATCTGGGAATTTCATTTTGAGCTTTTGAACGCCACCATGTAGTACGTGGCATTGTGACAATATTCATCACAGTCAATACACTTGCCGTATCATACCAACAGCTTTCCTTTGGGCGCTTTCATCATTCTACATACACACTACAAAATATCAACTCATGCTGCTGCTTGAGGTCATATGTGGGTGATATTGAGAATTGCCATAAATTAGGTGAAATAAATCTCACTCATTACCGGGGGGGGGGGGGAGGGGGCGAAGAAGCTTAATGCCGCGTCAACAGCTAGGTTATTAGCGCCAACCTCAGTCATAGTGGAGTGGCCCAAGATGCCACTGCGCCACACATTACAGAGATGTTGACTAAACCCTAAATCTAGGTCTTATCTTATATCTGTACCTCCTGCAAAACCTGAAAAAAACTCCTGGACAGGAGGATATAATCATCGCCCAATGATACGCTACGGTACAATATACATGCGCGTTTCTAAGAAAGTTAACTAGCTACCATATTAGTACCATCAATAAACCAAACTAAACCCTTACACTTTAAAAAAAAAAGAAGAAACTAAAGCATATACACTAAACCTTAAAGGCCGGTTTTACGATAGGCTTATTTAATTTGGTACCAAAAAGATAATGACGTACATTGTAACTATTCTTGTTTATGGCGCCTTAAAACGTAGTAAAACGCTTATGAAATAAGCTAACACTACACAAATGACGAGAAGTATTTTTCTTTTATAATAAACTTTTATAATTCTCTGGTCAGCCTTTGGGTTGTACAAGGTTTGAAATATCTTCTTAAAACATACTCCAAGTACAAATTATTGTACGCCGCAGAATATTAATACAGTGTGATAGAAGTCATTGTTGAGTCGATTGAATCACGTGTGAAACAATACACCCTCCATCGGCAATACGCGCCAAAGCATTTGGGGCCCAACACCATCGGTCCACACAATTTAGTGCCACCTTGTAAGCAATCTAACATCAATAAAATCGTTCAGTTTGCTTATTTATTTGTGTGTCCATCTACTCCTCTTGAAATACTGACGTCAAAAATTAGAGAAATAATAATAATAATAATAATAATAATATACATAGAGACGATGCTCGAGGCATCCACCCACCCAAATTCCCGGCGGCAGATGTTAAGTGGAAGAAGTACCACCATTATTATTACAGTTGTTTTTTGCCGCAGGAGGGAGGAAACCGGAGTACCCGGAGGAAACCCTCGTGCAACGGGCGGCAAACAACTGGAGAAAAACCCGTACATATACACTTCCCATCGCCAGGATCGAACCCGGGTCTGTACGAAGCCAGAGATGTACACTGGGACCAAGACGCCTATCGAATCTGACGCCCTAGTGCTCGCAGCTACCCGTGCACCCGGATTTGGATTTGGAAAAAAAGAAACTTCTCCGAATTTCTGTTAGGCCTATTCTTGAATTCAAATTTATGCCCTTAATGCCCCAAATGAACTAAAAATGACCATTTGCAACAATCAGCAACAATCACACAACAATACATGACGTCAGTGATTGTTTTTCGTGCAAACCTCGAAATTTTCCGGAACGTCCAGTAACAATGGTCTGATGACAACACACCAACAAGGAGTATAAGTCAATTAATAACTGAGGCTCGAAGGGTTTTAGCGAGCGTTAACCGCACCCGGTCATCTGCCCGACGAAGCCCTAAGGCCCTATGTCTGCAGCACCCGGAATGGATTCCCAGGAGGTCACCCACCCAAGTACCAATCGGGCCAATGCTGCCAATTAATAAACTGGTTGTTCTCAGTAACAATTGGCAAACACTCGCAGCTTTGCTCAAAATTTTAGTGTCTGCTTTAAACTTGCAGTGTTGCATCAAGTCACTTTAGAAAGCGCAAAGGTTCCTGATCATGGCTAGGTTGGGCGGGGGGGGGGAGGCAAAGCGAACTTACCAGTGTGGGCGTTTAGTAAACCGTGGTGGAGAGGAGCAAAGTAGGGCTCAAGTCAGCGTTTACAAAACTTTAAACAGCTGAATTTCATGTAAGACTGACGCTTTTCTTATCAGTGTTTGGGCCAGATTCTGTCCGTAAGTATACGAATTGCCAGAGGGTGTCTCCTCGAGCGAAGCGAAACGACGCCAACGGAACGAGCGATGTGGCTAGTGTTATAAAATGAAAACCGAGAAGTGCTGCAACAAACGAACAAACAACGTTTCGCAAAATACAATTTTCGTCATCAGGTTTAAAACACAAAATTTCAAAACATGGCAAGGCCACTAAGTCACCCTAAATTTAGGCTAAAAACACAGCAATTAAACAAGAATAAAAACCAGAAACAAACCCCCAGTACATAACCATTTAATGCCAGACAGTATATATCTAAAAGAATATTTTCCAATAATAAAAACTCTTAAACTTGATACGTTTTCGAGGCGCACCATGCAATCTCCATAGGTCGAATGGACGGATCATGCCACTGAAACCACGTGACCCAGACCCGATTTACATACACCTAGCCTTGCAACTTGGGTTTTTCAAGGAGCAGGTTGGGTTTCTGAATTTCGGCCGCCGTTTCTGCCTCTTTTGAGAGGAGAAATGGTAGTTTCTGGTTTTTATTCTTGTTTAATTACTGTTGTTTTTAGCCTAAATTTAGGATTACTTAGTGGCCTTGCCATGTTTTGGAATTGTGTGTTTTAAACCTGATGGCGAAAATTGTATTTTTCGAAACGTTGTTTGTTCATTTGTTGCCGCACTTCTCGGTTTTCACTTTATAATCTGTTTCCGTGCTTTTTCGTACATGTGGCTAGTGTAATTTATTTACATGATTTTGAATGTATTTACTTCATTGTGATGATCAACATAAAGAAATGTATATACGTGTATGCTGTGCCTCTCTGCTTGAAATCGTGGGTAGCTGATGTTTGGAAGTCGATGGACGTAAGCGCCTCTGGCTTGAGTTGGTCAGACCTTAAACAAACACAGACGAAGAATATATAGTTTGTACCGGACGGGAACATCGGTGACCACTGACCAGCCAGGCAATTAACAAACATTAATCCTAAGCTGCAGCACTGCTGGTAATTCTCAACATTCAAGAAGACACGAGACCACGAATTTTTTTTTTTTTTTCGTGTGTGTGCTTGTTTCACAAATTATAAATGCACACAAAATACATACATAGCCACTCGCATGAAAAAGACTTAAAATATAAAACAACAAACACAAATGTAAAAGAAAGCCTGTATACTAGGAAACAGGCTTTGGGCCTATTGTAGGCGGAAGGAGACACATTTATTTAAAAATTGTATTAACTCTCATTATAATGGTGTTGCAATATTTGCTAACGCTCCTTAAAAAGCTGGGGGCAATATTCACTTGGCTACATTTAAGCTGAAGCTCTTTGCTGGTGTTTTTTACATTTTAGCTTTTTTTTTTCTCATTTTAGGCAGGCTACGTTTCATATTAATTTTAACATGATTTAGTTTCCTCCCACTTTTAGTTTGTGTTTCGTTATTTGCAGCCGACGCCACCGACGCCGTAGTAAATACCACGTTAGCCGCCGTGGTTAAGCTGGCAAAGAAGGTGCTACCATCAATATTGCTTACATTGTTAATATTTACTGCAGAGTATCTTTCCTAGATTTAAAATATTAACAAGAAAGCATTTAACTGCAAGCTAAACAATCACCAGTAACGATAGTACTTCACAATAATCAAATGATTCAAAATATCCGCGGCTCCCTACGCTGCCTCCTACGACAATGTTGAAGCGCTCACCTCTGGCACGTTACCGCAACGGCGAACGCAATTTTTAATTAATTAATTTTTTTAATTTGAATTATCGCAAGTAGGTCAGGTGTTAGCTTGGGTATGAAGACAGCATTTAAATAATTGTAAAGCCTAATTTTAAGCCTAATTATTATCTCCCGTTTTAGTTAGGTACGCGACAACACAACAGTAGATAAATTAGGCCTATTGCGCGTTCGAGGTTAAGCCTATAGTAGTCATTCTTACGACACGGGATGGCGAGTGCAGTGTCCATAACTGCAGGAATTTTGAAATTACTATACGAAGCCAAATTATTGTTTCGTGTTGCGATATAAATACGTAGTCTGCTGTTTTGAGTGGCCATGTGAGTGGTTTCCTCCTGCAGCGGCGATTTGATGTTTCACGTTTGAGATTCCGTTGATAATATCAACGCAACTTTGGTTGCCATGTTGGCTGAATTCCTCCAAGCATTCTTTTTCACATGAAACGAATGTGAGTCGTTAACGAATCTTTTTGTTTTTTTTTAACCATTTTTTTTTTTGCCTTCCTGTAGTGGTTAACGTGCTATAATCAAATGTTATGATTTCGTTGAGTTACGTCAAAAAGATTGTTAGTTGTAAGGCAGCTACGATGATTTAGTTTGGCGTTATTTTTAAAGTTCACTTGATGACCAGCAGCACAGTGTATGCTTCGTCGGCATTCCTTAACTATTCAGGATTCCAGATTTACAACGGTGAGTGTAATAAATAAATTCGAAAAATTGTAATTTCTTCCGTAATAATTGTTCGATTTACGTCAAATTTTGGCTCAGCAACACTTTTGGGAGTATAAAGCACTGTGCCAAATTTTATTTCAATCCGACGTTTAGTTTGGGCTCCATCCAGACTAAAAACGTGCAACCAACGGACCAATGGACCAACCGACGAACCAACATTTTGCAATTTGGTGTCCGTTATAGGCTACGCTTCGCTCGCTCTCTCCACCAAAAACACAAATTAAGCATGCACACACACACACAAAGCGCATGCATACGCACACACACACACAAATATTAAACATTTCAAACACAAACTGCGTGCACTTTCTGACATAATCATTGAGTAAAAACAGTCATTGTTCCCTGGAATTGGAGTTCAAATTATAGTTCGTCGCATTCGTGTGAACTCTAATCCGTTTTAATTCGTGTACCTTCACAGCTGTGAGTGTGGGGATAGGATTTTTTTTTTCTAACTGGCGAAGCCGTTTTTTGTTCAGTTAATTCATGTAATGAATGACAGAAAGTGGTCACTGGAAGTGTTAGCGTCAGTACGGAAACAAACACTGAACCATTTACAATTAATTAAAGAAGTAGCATGAGCAAATGAAAAGAATAAAAAAAGAAATAAAAAATTAAAAGAGAAATAATGAAAGATACCCTGAAAAGTATATTTCGACGAACATGCTACACGTCCAACACTAAACTGTGATAATAAAAAAAAAAATAGTAACAATAATATTGGCGCTTTATTGTGCAAGTTGTTGTTTGTATAGGCACGGAGTTCCAAAATAACTTGTATATATACAAGCAAGTAATTTGTAGTTATTTGTAGGCTACACGTTGTATTACAATCATGAGTCATACATTTTTACCTATACTATTAAATTTAGTACACTATCTTTGTTATTTTAATTTAGATACGTCAGTTTATTATTGATCTCATATCCATTTTTTTATATTCATGTCCACTACATTGTGATTTGTTACTAGGTATCGTTGGTGATCTTGTAGTTTATTAAATTGATCAGGTGAGTCATAGATTAAGCGTCAAAGAGGTTAAAAGCTGATAATTAAAAATGATACACCCTCGGGGGGGGGGACTCCCCTCCCACTCCACCCAAAAGAGAAAAGGTTGTATGATTTTTGTTGTAGTGGGAAGAAAGGTAATTCGTTAAGACTTATTTATGCTCCTTTATTTTTTGGGGTTTAAATACGGGCATCGTATTTTTTTACTTGGCGAGACTATAAAACACAGAAAAAAAAACTACTACAACAACCACACTAAAAAGCTGTTCTACGCGTATTTTGTGACGAGCCCTAGGTATGGTAATCACTGCAGATCACAATGTTAGGATTTTGTATTGTTCTTGAAAACAAACGTAACTAATGACTATGGTGTTTGTTAAGTAGTTATTACTTCCATTTCAAATTTTAATGGCACTTCGTAAAACTATGGCAGAACTATTGGCGATGGAAAGGCAAATTGACCAGCGTCGACGCATGTGGCCTTTGATTTTTTGCCGTTGGCGCTGATATCTGCTGCCGGTCCAGCAAAGAACAAGCTCGCGTTTATGGGACCATTTTTAGACCGTCCATTAACTTGATAAACAAAAGTATCTTTTTCAGTCATATTATCGATTGGAATTCGATAGCTTTACTTCCGAATACAGTTTTTACGTTCGGATCTGTCCGTTTTTTGTTTCGTAATAAGTATTCACCAGTTTGTTAGTCCAGAGTTGTGAAGATTCAGGGGAACGACAATGGCAGCCATGTTAGTTTCCGAAGAGACGCCTCGTATCTGCCATGTCCGTTAAAAAAAAAAATATTGGCCAAAACGTGAACCAGCTGACGCTTGAGATCCGAAGAGGCACTTTGGATCCGGTTGTTCGTGTAATGTCGGTGCATGCGCATGGTAAATTTAGATGGTATAGGGATCTTCGGTGCGATGGAACGCAATCATACCCTACCAACCTTGTTTGCTAGCCTATAGAGGCTTGATTGGGAAATCAAGCTTCAAAAACAAAGTTTCATTTGCAAGTATTGTTGAGGGTGACGTAATCTTTAGATTCCTTTTCAAGTCCCTTAGTTCCTTAAAGTGTAGTAATTGTTCAAGCAAACCGTTAAAATATTTTGGTGCAGTGTATTCTGTATCATATCAAAAACAAACCTGGTAAAAGGGTCCTCTAACTTCACCAAGATAAGAATGGTTCGGCCCTTCAAAGGAGTGATATCAACAGACCAAAACATTCGCCAAGTTAATCGCACCGAGTAATAGTTCGAAGGTTAAATTAAAATTAAGACAGTGCGGCTCTCGGTAGCAATGTTAAAGTTTTCATTTAACGTTCATATCTAAAGTATTCGGTGTGATTAACCTAGTGAATGTTTTGGGACGTTGATTTCACTCCTTTGAAGGGTCGAACCATTCTTAACTTGGCGGTACCTTTTACCAGTTTTGGTTTTTGATGTGATATCACTTCTTTTCTTCTATTATGTATAGCTGATTTAAACGGAACTAAGAGTGTTTGGACGTTAAGCGTATTTGAATATAATCAAATTCTTCAAAATTAATCTTTCGGTCGGACCATTGGCCATTCCAACCGTTTCGATATAAATCAGGAAAGCGCTTCATTTAAAAAAAAAAAACAATATTCTGCAGGTGTGCTACGTGAACAATAGCGTGAGTAGCTATTTTCCCAGTATTTTAATTTCATTTGTTTTTTTTATTAGCTCATATCATTCCTTTGAGAGGCCAAACCATTCTCAACTTGGCAGCCTCTTTACCAGTTTTTGGTTTTATTTAAAATTTTGTTTATTTTTCCTGCATTGAAGGTGATGGATACAATTTTTTTACCAACGTATAGTTCAGATTTGTCGCGACACACTAGTGTGTGTCTAGACACGCACGCCAATACGCGTGTTGTTATTGTCAGAACCTTTGTTGTCTAATGAGAGAATATGCCGAACAACAGGGTGCACGGTTATGCCAAACACTCGTGCGTCAGTTTCGATAGGCGTCTTGGTCCCCGCTGTACATCTATGGCTTCTTACAGACCCGGGTTCGATCCTGGGGAAGTGTACGGGTTTTTCTCCGGTTGTTTCCCACCCAATGCACGACTGTTTCCTTCGGGTACTCCGGTTTCCTCCCTCATGCGGCAAAAAAAAAACTGTCCTGTTGGTGGCATCTTCCACTTAACATCTGCCGCTTAGGCCTTCAAAAAACTTTAAGCCTAAAGGGCAGTGACACGACGTAGTATTATTGTATATAACTCTATGGTGGAGTCAGTAACTGGGTTAGCTGCAAGGTGCACTGGTGGGGGAAAAGAAGAGCGTCTTACTGAAGCCAATGCTATTAGATTGGATCTTTTAGGCCTAAAACGTGAGATTTTTGTCGATTTGTTGGCAGTTGCTGACACTTTTGAGCAAGTGGAATCTTTAATTTCCGATTACAACCTTGTAGCATAAGGGATTGGAGAAACCAACGGTTTTTTTAAGTCTACGAAATCCACTCTCAAAGTACTGGCTTGACTAGAAGTGCTGTTGTTTAACCCACCATTTCAATCTAGTGCCCCTTGCAGGTATCTCTCTTGTAGCAAATATGACATCACTTGACGCTTCTCTATTGGCCGATAACTACTATTCTATTCTATTATATTAACCTTGGCTTTAATAATACTTTCCTACTTACCCTCCCACGCCTTCCTGTTAAACCCCAAGGCTGTAAACCAGAAAATGTATGCAGTTCGTATCACACAGCATCTGTTAGTCCAGTTTCGTACTGGAAGCCTTCCTTGTATCTGTGATTTCCTAACTCTGGGATATAACATAGGGTTAAGCGGACTAGTACAGCTAGCTAGCTAGCTACACATTTGCAACGTCACTGATGGTCAGATTTTGCATTGAAAGCTGCTTAGCTGACATTACTACAAAAGTTAATATTTGTCAGGTGGGTGATTGCTCTCGATTTTAATACAATTTAAGCTTTTGTACTGCAGTATTATTTTTGCCCAAGTGTACCTGAAACGTGCCAAACTATTGCTTCAGGATATTAAGACACTAAGGCTATGACGTCGCAGTACAATGGCTTACGTCCTGGAAAATTGAAATGCTGGTGATGACGCATACCGTCTGTCAAGATTTCGTCTCCATACACATTATTTGCAAATGATACTGTATATCGGTAAGTGCTTTTCCTAGTATAAAGTATTAGACTTATTGTACGCTGCTGCTTGCAGGCCTAAGAGGGGAAGGGAGGGGTGGGGGATTTGAGGTTTAATGGCGCGTCGACCTAAGGGAGCCGTACACAAGGGGGAAAGGAGCGTCACAGAGTGTTACTGTTTGCGACAACGGCGGGGGCCACTAAACTTGTGATATCAGACAGTCACGAGATTTGTGAGGGTTTTGAAAGGTATGTATCACAGTCCATGGGATTTTAAAATCTGAAAAGTAAAGTGTATCAAAAGGAAAGCACACAACAGTAGGTTAGAGTGGTTGACAACAAGCACAGTGGAAAGCGGATCGAAGCCCGTGATTGACCACGGTAAATAAAAAAACATAATCTAAAATCCGGCTGTTGAGGTGGGGGAAGGCGGAGGAGAATGGATAAGGTTTAACGACGCGTCGACAACTAGGTCGTTAGCGCCAACCTCAGTCACAGTGCAGTGGCCCGGGTTGTCACTGCACTACACATTACGGAGAAGCTAAGCAAACCTCTAGAGAACTCTTTAGAGATCTTAACCCCCAACTCTTATCTTACCTAGCAAAATTGTCCCTCTTTGCTTCTAACGCTGGGTTTCCGTGAGACACTAAAAATCTAAAGTTTTGGAGATGTTGAAGTTTTGAGTCTTGCGTGCAGTAGGTTGTCGAGTACCTTTTTTCTTGTATTTTAATTGATAAATGTAGTGCACAACGCTCCAAAACATTGCAACGAGAAAAGGAGCTCCTCATTTTTTACGGATGTCTGTCTGGTCTGCCTGTATTCATCACACAAACGTTTGCACCCATTGTCAGACTTATGGCTTCATTCACATGCATTCTACGCCTTATTTTAACGTTCTGTAAAGCTGCGAAGACCATGGCAACGACTTCATCAGTCCGTCTGTCCGTCGCTTTTCTTCAACTTTAGAACGGTACCAGATGGAGTCAAACGGTTTTCACCACTAGATACAGCGGCCAAACATTAGTTAAAAAACACGGCAAATTATAAAACATTATTGCTTCCTTATAGCTTTAGCTTCTGACACGCTCCAAACCGTAGTCATAGTGCCAGAAGGCGACAGGGACAATTTAGCTAGGTAAATCCCATAGGTTCTTTTACACGCCACAATCGACATGAGCACGATACATTACAGGGCCATTCTCGTCCCGAAAATGCCAGGGTTGGCTTGCTTCCTTATAGCGTGAAAAGGTACCCGAGGCCCTTGTTGTACATTCCCGGATATGCCTGACCCCTCCCAACCCGAACCAGGTTGAAGGCTAACCATTGTGCAAACACACCGTCTCGCACCAAGTATAAGGCATATGGGATAAAGGTTTTTGTAATCGCCAACCACAATGGTTAAACTCTTTCCTCCAACACTATACCAACTAAGGAACGAACGTTGGAAAACGGCTGTTGAAATTGGGCCGCTGTGCCCTGAGCTTTTCCGTCCGTTTCCGCAGCTTGTGCTTGCCGCTGTCGTTAGAGGCATGATTAATTTTTGGGTGGCAACCGAATCCGATTACGTTTGTGGCACGAGTCAACGGCACAACATGTCGACCGGTTAGAATTGGTGTAGTGAGTGAGCAACGGACACGCAAGTTCATTATTTACGAACCCCTGGCAGAACGTCATGCTTGTCGTCGTCACACCGTCGGCCAGCCAGATAGCTATATATACCGTCTGCCTTCGATTTCGATCGACCAGAGCCGGGTAAAGAATGTCGCCCGCCGCTGCAGGATTTGTGAGCTGCTCTTGCTACTCTTGAATTTATCAGCTTAACTGACAAGGGTTCTGCTCCGTGCTTCGTAATTGGTTTGAATCCGTTTTTTAGGGACCGACAAATTTGTAGAATATTTAATCTCGGACGGAATTTTGTCTGAATATTTTTTTTGCTCCTTCCTATTATTGATCGCCACAACACAAATAATTAGGGTATTGTTTTAAAGGTCAAGAGGACATGGAGGCAAACAGCTATTAGCTACAATCAACAGAGGCGTAACTTAAAAATTGGGGCCCGGAGGCGGCAATGCAGTGGAGGGTCCCCCTTCATAAAAAAAATTCTGTTTTTGTCACACAAGGTGAGAGCCCAGTGGAGGGCCCTTCCTTTAAAAAAATAAAATGCAGTTTTGCCACACAAGGCAAGACCCCAGTAGAGACCGCTCCCTCCCCCCTCCACTTCATAAAAAAAAATGTTTTTGCAACACAAGGCGAGAGCCCAGTGGAGGCCGATTTTCTTCGTTAAAAAACTGCAGTTTTCGCCATAGAATGCTAAAGCTCAGCTGAGGGCACCCCTCCCCTCTCCCCTTCATAAAAAAATGCAGGTTTTGCCATACAAGGCGAGAGCCCAGTGGAAGTCATTCTCCTTTATAAAAAAAAATGTAGTTTTTGCCACTCAAGGAAAGAGCCCAGTGGAGGTCCCCCCTCCCGCCTTCACAAAAAAAAGCACAAAAAAAAGGGGAGGACCCAGTGGGGGGCCCCCCCCTCCCACTTCAAAAAATAAAACAATTATGTTTTGCAACGGAATACATAACTTTTTTCACGAAACTATGGCATTAACTTATTTTCTGATATTTTGTGGTAAGAATTTAAATTAAAGCTACTGAAGTGCACTGAAGTGGCCCCCTTCCCCCCCCCCCAAGTCGGTGGGTCCGGAAGCAGCTGCCTCCTCTGCCACCACACTGTAGTAAAACAATGAAAAGCTGCAAAAAGTTGACTGTAAGGTGAGCAGAAAATAAAAAGCATTACCAAGTTACTAAAAGAAAAAAATCCCCACAAACACGCCAGGCAGACAAGCAGTTAATGCCGCTCACGAAAAACATAGGGTAAAATAGCACCTATTTTTATCATTGGCACCAGAGGGCAGAATGCTTCAGTCTCGCCAAGACAGTGTATCATCGCGCCGAACAAGCAAATCCATCGGAGCCGCCGGAAACTTGAAATAAAGCAATATGGCCGCCCCGATGACGTTATTCTATGGTAATTGTGACAATACCTTCGTCAAATTCCGAAGTACTTATGCGAATGGGCAGAATTTGAGTCCCAAGAGCTTATACACCTTCCACAATGGGTAAAAGTCCGGACCCGGACACGAGCCTGACCTTTCCACACTGGACTCAAACCCAGGTACGGGCCCGACCTCGACTTTCAAATCCTGGTCGAAATTGGGATTTGAGACGCCGACTCCTATCCAGTGTTCCAGTGTGGAAAGAGTCAGTGTGCGGGCCCGAGCTTTTAGGAAACGTTTTGACTCTTAAAGCGAGAGACAGAGGGAAAGCAGCATGAGGGGACGGGAGAGGAAGGGGGAGAAAAGAACAACGATAGCGCCGAAAATGTTGTAGTGAGAGAAAGATTAACTAAAGCCCGGATCTTAGACGCGAGGTCAGAGTTCGGTGTGGAAAGGAGTAAGGAAGGAAGGGTGAAGGATTTGGCTGTTGGCACAAGCCTGGGCTCAGACACCAAACGCGATCTTCGGGGTCCAGTGTGGAAGCGGTATTATTCTGTGTTACTCATAGCTTCCTTTTGAGGGAGGGGAGGGGAGGATTATCCCTACTGAATGCCATCGGTATCACCGGCTACTCACGGTCCGTCACTTCCCTGTTGATTGTCACCATCTTGATGGTGTTCGTCGTCGTTTTCACCTTCCGTGAGACATGGCATGTCAATTGGGCGATGAGTCCGTCCTCCTGTCCGGGATCTTTCAATTTTTAAACGAAGTGCAAATCAACTATGAGATCCAGATTTGGGGGTTTGCTTAATAGTTCTGAGATGTGTGGTTTTCCCTATAGTAAAAGTAGCAGAGTTAGGTAGGATACTCTACCAAAACTTTAGCTGCGTTGCGAACTTGGCTTCACGCTGCAACGTCACTCGTTGCTAGGCAACGCGTCAAGCGCCGGGCCGAAACTCGGTTCTATAGCGTTGCTTGAATCGCTTTGGAAAATTTCTTATTTGAAGCGTGCCTGCCGTTGGCGCTACGCCTGAGCTGCAGCCAATAGGATGCCCGCTGTAGCGCAGGCAAGCCGCATATCTCTATCATCTGTAAAGGACACACACAAAGCATTAACCAAAACGAAATTATTTGCTTTAGCAGCTTCGCCCAACAAAATCAACACGTCGTGAAGATTCATGGAAAATTCACTAGGGTATAATCCTCTTACAAACCTCTTTCGTGCAGCCCGTCTTTTATCAGTGGGAGCTATACGAGCGGCGTGGGGAAATTAACCATATGTTTTCAGTTCTGTTAAAACAACAATTACCGCTTTCAATGTCTTACTCGTGCGTCTCTTGATGTTATTGTTTGAGATCGTACAGCCGATCAACAAAATGCAGTTCAACAACGTCAAATGTTTGTAGACAAACCGGCGTTTGCAGCGTCGGTGTGTACAGACCCAAGTTTGAACGCGTCAAATGTTCTCCAAGACCAATACTGCACACGACCAAGCCAAGATTGAAACGGTCCTAAAGTTTTGGTGAGTATCCTCCTTTACCCGTCTCTTCAAAAGCGATACGCCTCGTCTTTAATGGTCATTTCTGTCAACACGACGACAGTACGACATCAGAGTCGATAGTGACCAGCTCCCGAGCTTCGCGCCAACTTTTTCGTTTGAGGCCCTAACACCCCTCCCGTTTGGGGGGGGGGGGGGGTTCTGCTTGAATCCCCACCTTGACCAAACCCTATTCGATGAGATGCTTACTTGTCACAGTTAGTTGGATAATTATCAACTCCTCCAATGAGATATAAACAAATTACTGCAAAATAACATTTCGCCGTCGACCCGTTTGGTCCGTAATGGAAGCAAACACTCCATCTTTCCATTTCAGTGGACTTTCATTCCATTTTTATGTTCCTTCATCAAGTTAACATGTATACGAGAACAATTAATCTTTCTCCCAATTTCCGTTGCAAGCCTTGAACACGTAAGATTGATTACGAGTCGCGCACTGAAGCACTGTAGGGACGATCGACCTGATTAGTCCGCGCCTGGACACGACCTAAGCTACTCTCGGAATCTATTGCGATGGTCCCTTAACTCAAGGAACGCTCCCATGGTATTGCATCTAGATTAAAAGGATGGTGAAAGGAAGCAGCTTGCAGTGGCGTCGTACTCTCTAGATAAATAAACACAACTTTTACAGACTGTCCGTGGTTTGTGGACTTGCTCTATACTTTGTTCCACATTATGTTTTCAGAAAAATAACTGGATGACGCCACGTTTTCTTCTACCACGAGTGCAAAACATCCGTAAACATCCCATTCGCAGGCTCTAACAGTAACTGAACAATCTACAAGTGTGATATCCACATGCTTTTGCACTCTTAGTGTTGTCAAACGAGTTGTCATCCAGTCAGTTTTCTGAAAACATAATGTGGAACAAACTATACCAATGTAGCCAATGGTCCAAAAAGTGACCACATTTTGTGAATTTTGGATTACTTTTTGAGTTTGCTAATTAACGTGGTTGTGATTTTCTACTCTATTTACTTCATACCAAGAATAAAACTGTTGGGTAGTTACTCGCAGATTAACACGCCTCTGCTGATAAAACCGTTAGTATTTAATAAAGCCCACAAATTTGCTAGTGCTATTACTTAACGTATACTGAACGCTCGAATTGAGTGGCAAGAATTAAGCATTTAATATTAAGCAACACCTTTGTTGTTGCCGCTCACGTCGACCGTTCAGTGCGTGGAATAAAAATAACTAGCAACATATTTTATATGCAACCGTTATTTTTTCGGGGCAATTACGAGCGGTAAATTAAGAGGTAAGTTTACCAAAACCTTAAAAACTTTTTTCAGTAAATTCTTAGTAGTATCTTAGTCTGAGGATTCTAAAGACTTTTCTAGCGCTTGGGAATTTGTCCCAACTTGTTGAAATCAGCATAAGTACGCTTACAGTTAAAAGATACCAGCAGTAGAGACGTTTTTTTTTACATCAACAATGCAGTATGAAACAATAAGCATTTGGTAATCGCATATGCACTAATTTACTATGCCCAACTTGGCGGGGATAACCTACCATGTAAGGGCGCATTTATGCAACAAGAGCTTCTCGCTCGCCGAAAACTATTTGCTAGCCAACCGTTATTTATTTATGATTAGTTTCCCGTTGCTACTAAATGAATGCGGTAATAGGTAACAAATTGTATGTATTATAAATAACAACACGGATAAAGAACAAAGTGCTACAGTAATTTTAAACATTGCTACAAGATTGTTGTCACTTCACACTGTTTCCAAAATTTGTTATTCTCCCTCTAAGTACAGCTTCTAGCAATGATCAAATGTCGGTAGAATAAATAGCTTCTCGCAGCGAGAATTCAAAATCCAACATGGCGTCTATTTCGTGGCTGTCGAATCGAAGACAAACCATCGAATGACGGCATACAAAAAACAGTCCGTCGTCTTGTACTGCAGTAAAAATTGTTTTCTTGTTGTCATAAATCGACGCTCAAATGTTGCAAGCATCGTAAGCCGTGTCACGAGACACGAGGAGTAGATTTGCGTCGCCGTCGTTGCCATGGGTACTAATACGCATAGACAACTCGAAAGCCGCATACTCCGGTAAAGGCGAGAAGCAGCCATCAGATTTAGTATTGATCAAGTAAAAGCTAGTGAACGAAAAAATTGTCGTTGGGTAAACGAGCCCTAAACCTACAGTCGAGCCGATATAAGAACGAATGCTTGAGTCCAACTCTGCAGGCAGAAAGCTACTGGGAAAAAGGGATTAGCACTAAACCCTCTCCACCTTCCAGCTTTATACTTGTCGAGCTGGGGACTCGTTCTTTCCTACAGAGGTCTGACTCTTTAAGTCGTCACTGACCCAACATCGATTTTACGCTATAAATACCGAAGAGAGATGTACAAGAAGCCAGCGAGCCGGTAGGCAAGAGAGAAAAATAGCAAACGAAAATAATCATAAAGAAATAAAGCCAGGAATGTGTGGATTATTTTATACAGATATCTTTCGCGCCTCAGACTGAGGTCATCTTCAGCTTGGAACGTGTACGTTTTGGAGAACGGTGCACCTTGTACTTAGGCAACAGTACACGGTGCACAGGAAGTACATTTGGCTGATCCACTGGCTGCAGCCCCGCCCAATCCGGATGTTCTCCGGCTTAATATGCAAGTTCGACTAACATAGCCAGACAGTTTCCAACGTAGCGTTCAAGGTGGGAGGAGGTTTCCACTTTTTTTTTTAGCTCCAAACGACAGACGAAACACCGGCTTCCCGCCATGGCAAGTCGGGCAAATGGATGACACCAAGCACCGTTCATACTAGATGACGGCGACCTTAGGAGTGTGACTTCGAAATGTGTGTGTTCATGCATTATTAGTTATTCTTTCATTATTGGTGTTGCAAGCTAGGGCAAAAAAAAAAATGATTTATCATTTCACACAAGTGAGGAGCTCAGAAAATCCCTTTTCTGTGATGTAGTTTTACTGTAATTTTCTCTGCTTATTAATATCCTTCTGTGTTAATATCCATTCATGCATGGCTTTACTTCGTTACATAATCTTCTCTCGCGTCTTCTGTCTGCCTTTATGCCGCACTACCAAGCAGAAGTTAAAAATAAAAAAACGAATTCCCAACGGGTACCGCAAACGTTATCAGGGGGCCCCGGGAACCCCGAACAACATGAGCAAATCAACCCAGTAGTCAAGAGTGGTAGGCTGTAAGCCAAATGAATGCCGGATTGAATCCCACGAGCGACTATGTCCCGCCTAAAATCGTCGGAGGATCCAAAAATGATGATATAGCACGATGAGCGATTGAACCTGTAACCGGCTTACATGGACGGCAACACGCAACCAACGGAAGCAGCGCTCCTTGGTGCACCTTGCCGTTAACAGAGCTGTTATGCGCATGCTGCTAACCACCGCATACACGCGGGAGTTGGCACATCGCCCAACAGTTGGGTGCGAGGGTGTCCTATTGTTCAACCCACTTAGAACCGGATCGCACTGGTTTAGTCGTAATCCACTGGTTTCGAGACTAGAGCTCGAGCTGCTATATAATAAGTCCGAGCTCGGCCGTTCACCAGTTGGTGTGGGAGCTCTAACTGAAAGGTTGGATCACCAGGAGCCTACGTAGGTGTAAGCAGAAGGCCAAATTCTGCTATCAGCCTAATATGTAATGCTGTTGTGTACAGTTTCCTAGCTGTGCAGTAAGAAGTGAATTAGGATTCAGCATTGTGTTTTGAGAATAATAGCAATCCTTACAAACCTGCGTTAGTAACATGTCCGTAAGTTTGTGAAGGATTAAATCGGCTTTCCTTGTCCTCGTGTAATGTCGCACGTAAAACTGCTTTGTTCTGTGCCTTTATACAGAAAATGGATATAAAACGTTACCCCCCAGCCAAAGGATAAGAGAGAAAAAAAAACTGTACAGTTTGGTTTGAACATATTAATAACCTGTGCATTTCTGCAGGTTGTCCTTTTCTGATGGTAAAGGGTGCTTTTGACTGGCAACTTAACAAATCCTACTTATTATCTACAATTGCTGACAATTTTTTTTCAAACCCAACGGTAATAACTGGAGTCTTAGGAAAATTTGTACATTTACCCAAGGTCATATCAATATTTCCTGCCTGATTTACACATCTACTCCCTTTAACACTAAGAAAAAGGGTGTGCATGGCTTAGTTATGAATGGACTCCCTACCTATTAAAGGCACTGTTAAAGCTGAAACTGTTTCTCACATTCTGTTCGAATGATTTAATTACAAGGATTGTATAGATAAAAAGAAATGGTCATACTTTTAAAAAAAAATGGAACCTTATTTTGTTCTTACTCTTCCAGGAATCTGATTGTTAACACTTTACTTAGGATCTTTTATACCCTAGATGTTTTGCTGACGTTATGAGTACGCTGCCAGACCTTCAATAGCAGTAACTGGTTTTCAGTATTTGTAACGCCCATCCTCCTCGGTGCTGGCTCGCTCCCCTTGCTAAGGACGCGACACAACACTCGCCTTTCCATTCTCGCAGCTGAAATTTAATCGCGGTGGCAAAGGAGTCGTTGCCAAGGTTAACAACGCTGTTTGGCTCGGGTAAATCCGGCATCGTTTGGCCAAATGCTTGCAGTCTTATAATTTGTGACTAATGTAAACTATTCCTTTTGACGAAACAACTTTCGCAATAGCTTCTAAACAGAAACTTAGACTCGTTTTGTTAGAAAAAGGGCACTCAAGCTCGACGCATAAAACGTTTAAAACATTTAATATTTCGGAGCTATTCAGTGATTGGGCTCCATTTTCAAAGGTTAAAAATAAAAAAACAAACTCACAAACTCAACAACTCATTCAATATGGCGACCTGGAAAGCTGGTTGTTGAGTTTTTGAGTTTGTTTTTATTTTTAACCTTTGAAAATGGAGCCAACCACTGAATTGCTCCGAAATATTAGGTACCAGTGTTTTAAACGTTTTATCCGCCGAGCTTGAGTGTACTTTTTAACAATACATATAAAGCATTTTTTTAACCATTCATATAGACTCGTTTCGTTGCGAGCTGGCAGAGCTAAAACCGCCGCCATGTTGGTATTTCAGATAATATCTAGCTTCTCGCTGCGAGAATGCAAAGAAAGACACGTCGTTGCGCAAACGCGCCCTCGGCCTCAGAGCACCAATGTGCTTATTGCAATAAATAAATTGAAGTTCTTTGTTATGCAGCATAAAACGTGGTATTTATTGTTAAGCATTACATCATTGGTATATGACTTCAGTATTGTGATATTATCGACTTCTCTTTAGTAGAGGGTTGCTGCTTAATCTTTAACCTGCCACAACACTCGTTGGACCTTTCTATTGCTCACGTGCCTTCCTGCTTCATTGTTGAGGTCGACAGGGTTTCATATCCTCTGCTAGAAGCACATCAGACAGAACTCTTGCGTTAGGTCTGCTTTTGTCGGTTTTTAAGGGTAGGATCAAATACCAACACTGTTGAAATGCCTACAGTTGCAATAAAATCCAGATGAAATCTTCTACAAAATGATTTTCTGCTTCTCAGAGCCTTTCTTTAAAAGGGTAAACCTCAAATGACAATCACCAAATGGCTTATGGTGTATCAAAACGTGCTTGTGTCGGATTAGAGCTTCAATCCTGCTTACATTTTGATGATAATATTTTAAAAAGGTAAAAATGTACCCTTTTCACGAGAAAGGGGCGATATTTTCCTTTGGGTATGAATTCCGTGCTGAACCAATTTTAAAGGGGTAAACGCAAAAGAAAAATTGAGAAGGAAATAAAAATCGTATCAAAAACCAAAATTGATATGATATGATATGATTCCGAATGGTTTGCTTCAAATGAGTGAAAGAACACACCAAAACATTCGCCAAGTTAGTTGCATCGAATAATACTTTGGATGTGAAAATGAAAAGTTGAACGTTGCTACCGAAAGTAGCAATGTTCTAGTTTTCATTTAACGTTCGAACTTTTTAGCTTCTGACCCGCTCCCAGCTGAAGCCATGGCGCCAGAAGGAGAGAAGGGACAACAATATGGCTAAGTAAACCCTATCGGAAACTCCTAGGTTCTTTTGCATGCCACAATCGACATGAGCATAAGACATCACAGGGCCCTTCTCTTCCCGAAAATGCCAGGAATGGCTGCGGTCGGACTCGAACCCGGGATCTCTGGCACATGATACGGTCATGTAAACCATCAGGCCACCTTGCCCCATAACCTTTGTGCTAATAGTCGGTGGGATTAACTTGATATGTTTTGATATGATTTTTATTTCTTCCTCAACTTTTCTTTTGCGTTTACCCCTTTATGAATTGGTTTAGCACGGAATTCTTATCCTACGGAAAACATCACCCGTCTCTCTTGAAAAAAAGTACATTTTCACCTTTTTAAAAATATTATCATCAAAATGTCAGCAGGATTGAAGTTGAAATCCGATAACCACGTTTTGAAATATTATAATCCGTTTGGAAAATATCACCCGTTAACTTAAAACTAATCTCCAATTTTGAATAAAATCTTATATCATACAGCAAAGTTGCATAGCAAAAAACAAGTACCGCAACAAGTAAACAATGAAAGGGCAAGCATGTAATTCTCGATCTTGCCACCGAAAAGTTGCCACGAAAAGTTGAAATTGGCACATTCTTTCCTTTACTAACAATTTGCTCTGCGCGTCATGTCAGCGCCAAGTCTTATAATGATGTCATGCACGAAAGACAAGCTTTTTTTTTCACACCGTACGGATCGCTCAAGCCAACGTGATATACTGGGAGTGCGTGTGTGTGTTTGTATGGAAGGGGGGGGGGGGG
>JAHWFP010269126.1:22577-37041 GCA_023313725.1 Lithobius niger
TGGGTATTGCGTCTGTTAACCTTCTCTTGGCATTCTAATGCTATAATAACTAAAGAAATTGGGTGGGGAGGGGGGAGGGGGTCCAGTGCGTCTGTTACCATTAAACATATGATTACGCATTAACTGAACGTAAAAGATGCCTTTTTTGTTGATGTTTTGGATGGAGACCGATTCGATTTTTTGCCAAATCTTGCAAAAGGGTGAGGGCAGGTGGTGGGAACGGGACAGTATTTAATTCAACGAGCCATCCTAATTCAACAACGTGTAGCAAATGGGAGGAGGGGAAGTAGAGGGACGGGTAGGAGGATGGGAAGAGAGGGGAAGTAAGACAAGGAAAGAATTGGGGGGGAGGGGGTGGAATTGAGACTTAATGGCTCGTCCACAGCTTGGTCATTAGCACCAACCTCAAGGAAAGGATTGCATGAAAGGTGAGTATTGAAGAAAGAAAAATTATCTATTACAGTGAACAGGCAAACCCTTCAAACCAAACACCGGATAAATACAACGAAACGAGGCCTTCCACGAAACAACACCCCGGGCGAAGCCGGGTACCCGTAACCATAAAATGAGGTTATTAGTATTACTTGCAGGTTCAATTTTAATTAACATCACCATTCCCTCAGAAGAGAGCCTTTGAAGTTTTCGGTTTTGTAAAAATGAATTATTAAATTTAGAGGAGGAACCGAGAATGCAAAATAAGTCATGGGCGAGAGCGGTTTTATTACCTCACTTTCGTTTTCGGTTTCATCATCTTTAAAAAGACACATTAACGGAGAGAGAGAGAGATAGAGAGAGAAAAGAGGATTTGGAAAGGAAGTGTCGAAAATTAGCTGAACCCTCACCGCTTTTTTATTTTTTATTAATGTTATTAATTTTTTTTTACTCCCGTTTGGCACTAAGAGAGAAGGAGGAGCGCCATGAATTTTTTGGAAATGTAATTTCCTCTTGCTTTTTGCGGTATTGATTGGGCCAACCGCAACAGCCACGACGAGTGATAAGGCTGGAGGATTGCGTGGTTTGCAGCCATACATGCGGGCCATCATTCAATGCATGATAGGTAAAAGAGAGCTCGAGCCTAGTATAGGAGAGGTGGTGTGTGCGTGTGAGAGTATGAGCCTGGCCTGAAGAATAGCGTTCACATGCCGTGACATTGTACGGAAAAAATATTATTAATTTGTTTATTAGAGCATTCAAAAATGCAGCACTCAATTATTTAAACAAATAATTTAAAATCACTACTAAGAAAAAACAAAACCAGTCAGTAACAGAACAGCAAAGGGAACATTTTAATAAACCAACTGTACATGGCTCCCAGTCTTCCTATATTTCCTATTTTTTTTTTAGAGGATACGTATAAATCGTGAAATGCTCCTGTATTTCCTATATTTTCTGTTGCGAACTGAAATATCATCCTGTTTGTGGTTTGTTTCCTTGATACACTAATTATTAAATCCAAAAGAAAGGCCATGGCACTGCAGGGTAGCACAAAAACGAAACATGAATTGGTTAAACGGTCTAACACTGCCAAGTACAGCATGTACCGGGTGTGTTGTGCACTTAAACGTGATTTTTATCTTTTTATTGTATTGCAGCACAACCAAAAATATTGTTATCCTATAATACAACTGGACACTCTTCCAGTGCATCCAGGCTAATAATTCCTATAAACCTCCTATAGGCCTAAATATTTGTTTGATTTTCCTATGAAGCTCCTATTTTTTACAAAAAAATCCCTATATGTCCTATTTTTTATACATTGAAGATGGCTGGGAGCCCTGAAAACATAAGAAACACATGGCAGGAATTACCTAACTTGACTACATAACCTAACCTAAACTAATCTAATCTAACCTAAAATAACCTAAAATAACGTAACCTAAAATAACAACATAAAAGCATGCCAGTGCCAATTCAACGACTCGGAAAGAAAGAAAAAAACAGCAGCGCATCAAAGCAAGCCTTAAAAGCGTTCACTGAAGGAGCAGTAGGAACATGGTTGGGAGAGAGTTCCAGGGATGCACAGAGTTCCAGGAATAAAAGTGGTGCCGAACGTTTAGTCTAGAAAAAGTGCGACGGATTCTATATGGATGACCTCGTCTGATCCCAGGACCAAGCATAAAGAAATCGAACGGATCGAGGCGAGTGAGCTGATGGGTGAATTGATAGGCAAGGGTGAGGCCCACCTGCAGTGCAGAACCTATCTCCGACTCTTGGAAGGTAAAGTTGCTGAAGATGTAGCATAAGGATGATGGCGAACGAGTTTGCACCACTTAGAAAAATTAAGTCACTTTGAATATTGCTGTCAGTAAGCTTAGTGATGTGGTCGTAAGAGTTGAGTAAATTGGTGAATTGTTGACGCTTCGTAAGAAAGCCATCAACCGGGGGATGATATTGAGAGCTTTGCTCACATTGCTGGAGGAAATCCATGTAGACAAACCATTCAAATCGAAGTCTTTACTGAAGTCCTGAAAGATTGAGTAACTTTGGATATTGTTGTCAGTAGGCTTAGTGATGTGGTCATAAGTATATGGAGTTAATGGGCGAGACAGGATCGCTTTGGAAGAAAACCCTGGTGCAACTGGAGATGATATTGAGTGCTTTGCTTTGCCGAAGGATATCCGTGTGGACAAATCGTCTGAGGACCTTCGAAAGGAGAGAGAGAGGAGACTTAATGGACGATAATTGCTGACTTGATGAGTGGGACCATTTTTTTGAATAGGCGTGACATTGACATCTTTCCAGGCGTTCTGGAAGGAACAGGAGTACACTGTTGGAAAAAATGTAGAAGAGTGGAGCAGACAAGGTGGTGGCATAGTTCTTGAGGAACTGAGGTGGATAAGCCATCCAATTGAGGGGAGGTATTGTCTTTGATGCGGAGAAGTGCAGTTTCGATATCCTTGGCTTCAAATTGAACTGGCCGGTCATCAATATCTGACTGTGTGGGGAGCAAAGTTGAGGGAGGGAAAGTATATGTAAAGTAATTATTGACTCTGTCACCAATCTCATTATCGTCGGTACAGACGGACCCATCTCTTCCTCACACATCTTGTAGGAATACCTTCTTGTTCTGAGTGATGTATCCAACGAATAGTTTTGGTTAAGACTTAGACTTACGGCTTCCTCAACACAAGAACGAGGATGGCGGATTTCGTCAACAGCGCTGTTGTGTGCTTCTTTGTGCTCTGAGAGAGTACTGGGTGTAAGGTTGAGTTTAAATGCTTGGTAAGCATGTGTTTTTCCTGTTAAGGGCTATGCATTTGTTAGGGCTGGCCCAGGAGTGCTTCATTTTCTTTTTAAAGGTTACCAGGACAAAGGTGCTAACGATATCATGCCGAAAATCGTGAAGTGTATTGAGTTGGGAGTCAACATCCAGATCAGTGAGTTCATGTTCCCAGTCGATGCTTGAGCTAATGTCATGGATGAGAACATAGGCTGCTTGGCAGAAGTTGTGGGAAGCCACTTTCGTGGACTTTTCATACAGAGTGTTCCAAATCTAGGGAGTGATGCAGGATGTTGTGGTCGCTTTTGCCTAAGGGTGGAAGGTGGGAGATGGTAGAAATGTCAATGTTGACGGACGTGACGATGAGATCGTGAGAAAATGATGATGAGAAAATAACCAAGGGTGGGTGCATGATATCAGGATGGAACCCAACTCTTGCACATGAGCTGGTCCTGCTACCACTAGACTACCTTCCACTACCTACTAGAAACTTATAAAGGCTTACTTATTGAAATACAACATTCTTAACTGTTATCCACCCACAATATTATTTTTCAGTAAGTTATACACCAAGTCCAACAAATGAGACGACGATCGCAGGTTTTTACATTATCCCACGGATGCTGGGAACAGGCCTTTAGATAAGCAGAATGTTGAGCTATGGCTTGATTGGGTGAGAGCTGGATTTCCTTACTGAGAATTCGACTCCTCTATTTTCCCGTTAACCGTGGGGACTTATGGTCTAGGTCACCTCCAATTGTGTAGAATCCATTTTTACACAATCTAATTTCGCAGAAAAAAATTCATTTTTGCAGAAATAAATGTTGCGATGAGTCCTTTGCAAAAATAAAATTCCAAACTCACTGAAATTAATACCATTTTTGCAGAATCAAATTTGCAGAAGAAAAATATGACCTTGATGAGCTGGGTTGGGCATGACCCGACTTAGTAGGGGGAAAACGTGCCTTCCTCTGTTGCTAGCCCTGTATCAATGAAAAATCTAGAAAATCCTTTATTTAAGATGGGAAGTGGCGGATATTTTTTTGTTTTTGTTTAACCAGTATGAAACACATACTAAGGGGTATGCTTCGCACGCTAATAGAATTTCTGTAATCCTAAAGATTATAACGCAAGCAATCGTGAAACATGGTTCTCAAACAGAACCGCCCTCATTCCTGACAACTGATTCCATCATTTATGTACAATTAGATTATTCGAATTTTTCTTGCTCAATTAATCAATAAAGGTGCTTAAAACTAATCTGGGTCGTGACCAATGTAGCTCGTCAAGGGGTAGCAATCATATTTTCGTCTGCAATTTGATTTTCCAAAAATCGGACATAATTTCTGCGAGTTTGGAATTCCGTTTTCGCAGAATCTATTTTCATACAATTATAGCCCTCAAAATTTATTTTTGCGAAAAAGTAGACACCAAGGTCTGGGATTTTTGTGTCCCCTGGGTAAAAACCTTGGAAGTTCAAAAAGATGACTTATGGTCGGGGGTAAAACCGAAAGAGAGGTAAATGCCAGCGTAGTCTTAACTCTCAGGTTTGAGCTGAAACGTCAAGAGTCGTAAAAATTAAAATCCCAAAAGAAAGGTGTTGTCTTCCAGGGTGGTTTAGTTAAAACATAGGGGATTCGTCCCTTCACCATGCCCAGAAAAATAGCTTGTCACTTTTGACTCGAGAAATTCCCAGGGAGCTACCACAAAAACCGTACGGTTTGACCCACCTCGGGTTTTGCTTTCCACTGGGATTATTTTTCCGACACCTTAAGTCTCTACTGTTAGAAGCACCAGTGGATTGTATGACGACGAAATAAGTAATAGTTATACCACCCCTGGCAAACTGTATCGGATTTATTACCCAATGAGCGATATCCTTCACATGGCCAGTCCGCGAGAACTACGTCAAGAGGATGTCGAGGCTGGAGGGGGGGGGGGGAATGAGGCTTAATGGCGCGTCGACAGCTTGGTCATTAGCGCCAACCTCAGCCACAGTGCAGTGGTCCGGGTTGCCACTGCACCACACATTACAGAGATATTATTCAAACCCCTAACCTAAATCGTGTCATACATCTGTACCTCCTGCAAAAATTGAAAAACACCGGACAGGAGGACAGACTTATCGCCCAATTGACGCACAATGTCATGCGGAAGATGGAAACGACGACGAAAACCATCAAGATGGCAACAATCAACAAGGAAGTGCCGGACCGTAAGTGGCCGCCGACACCAATAACATTCAGGAGGGTCAACCCCCTGCAAAAGGAAACAGTGAGTAAGTCGAGTGTGACCAATGCGCAAACGGGCCAACACCACCTCCTCACGGCGACCGCCATCGCCGGAGGCTGCCATCGCCGGAGGCCGGAGGCCGAGTCGCCATCGAGGCGTAGTTTGAGCGGATTGGCCATCTTAAGGGATAATGCCCGTTGGCTCATAAATCCGATACAGGTCACCCCGTGTGGTATAACTAATTTATTGCACGTTCCCTAACTTTTGAAATGAAAAACAAAGTCGTTGGGGTAAAGGGAAAGTTTGCCTTCTCATTTGCGTTTTTTATACAAACATTAAGTCGTCACGTTTGAATAAATTGTATTGATGCAGTCAGGTTTGACGCCGATACCATTTGAGCGGATGGAATTTTCTTTAAAAAAAAAGGTGTAAGTAAACTTTTTTTTTTTTAATTCAGTGGACTGACGTCTATGATTTATCGTGTTCCACATCACGGAAACTTCATTATTTCAAAACTACGTCGTTTACACACATGACATCCTTTAGCGTGGAAGTGTGGTGATATGGGAGTTATTGCTGGTCGTTTTTAGCGTTGTGGAAGTTGGGGACCATGGGATAAGAGCATTAACGGTTGCTGCTGTTCACTTCATGGGACGGTGTCATACATCTAGTAGGTAACGATATACATTCCTAAAACTCTCCTACGGCCTGTACAGCCCATCTCGCAGGCCATGTTGTGAGAAAGTGACTAGGTTGGTGGTGCGTGTGGGAGGAATGGGTAGCGCGTGTTGGTCGGTGGATGGATGAGGGGATGGATTGGAGGGAAAAATGAAAGCCGTTTAGCAAGCGATCCAATGGCGAGATAAAAGACTTCTTCCTTTTTGAGTGTTCGATATTCTCTGTTTGTTTGACGTTAAATGGACGAATCGTTTCCGGCAGACCATCGAGCAGATGTTTCCCGCTTATGTACAATTCACAATCGATGGCTTTGAAAAACGAAGCGGTCCATTACGGATAGCTGACGCTCTCGCTTTTACATCTGGAGTGCCAATTCGTTTTGAGGGAGAAAAAATAAAGTCGCATTCATGCCCCGGCTGATACGCCCATGCAGTTATCGCTTATCGAGTTGCTCGCGGCTAAATTAGTTAGCTAAAGAGGAAATTCGGTAAGCCGTGGCCCGACTCTTTCGGCCAAGCCTGCTTTAAAGTACAATTTGACGGTTTATACTTTTAGCCGAGGGATATTAGTTAAAGCTTTTTACGGGAAAAAAAATTAGATGCTTCAATCGTTCATTATTCACGGTGACGCAATATGTATTCCCTATGACGTCGAAAGTATCATTCAAGGTCAGCCAAACTGGAAGTCCAAAAATGAAGGCAAAGTATTGAGTACAATGTGTTTTTTGGAGAAGTCTCAGAAACAAGGAAACTCCAAACGTTATGAAAATCGGACTGCCGACATAGTGACTATGTAAAGGTATTGGAAGAAAGAGTCCCAGAATTAAACTCACAAAAATCACACGAAAAAGTCAAACTTGACGGTTTTAAAATTCTGTGTTTCGGCACGCAATGTAAAGTTCCATACTAAAACAGACTATTTGAAAAGCATCCCACATTATGCAGTCACAAGCTAGAATATATTAATGCTGGGAGTTTAGTGGCAGTGGTATCTCTATAGCGTATCTTTATTCTCTGGCAGAATCCAATCTGAACTGTAGAAGAGGGGGGGGGGGTTGGCTAGTTTCACGTGGAAGTGATCACTCCGGCTGTGTGCTTGACAGTCAATGACAGTTTTACAAACACAACTCCTCCCCCCCCCCCCAAACAAAAAAAAAACTGGTCCGCCGTACAACAAAAAAAAGAGTGACTTTCTTCTCTGTGATTTTTCCCCTAGACAAATTTGTGATCTTTTTCGCTATCATCAATTTTGTCCACAACCCGCTATTTATACACTCAAACAACCCGGTATATATATATATATTCTCAACCAATTAGAGCTGTCGGAAAATACGAAAAATTAAACTCCGGTTGTGCGCGTGACAGTAAATGACAGTTTTGCAAACATTCCCCCACCCCAACCCAGTATTATCCTGCAAATAGAAACATGTGTGACTTTTTTCTTGTAATTCTTTTCCCCTAGAAAATTTGTGATTTATTTCTGTGACGTGTTTGTCTAAATCCCGCTATAATATACGCTTAAAACAAGTTTCGATTGTCAGTTTCACTGAAGGCTTTGGAGTCCAGCAGTGAAGCAGTCTATAGTACTAGAGAAATTTCATAGCAGTTGCATACACCAGTTGAAGTAAGCCGTACATTATCACGTAGTGGGGGTATTTAGCCCACGCAAAGTTGGCTGAAGAGACTGAAAAATGCCGAAATAACAAGGGTGAAATGTACTTTTTTAAAAATTGTACAAGGTTTCATCACTGCTGTACACGACGGCTTGCAGTGTAGCTATACAAACCCAGGCTTATTTTGGGTGTAATGTGCAGTTATTACAATTTCCGTATTGTTGGGATATGCGATGTTCTGGGAGAAGCCCTTCAGTTGGAACATTATTCGCTCGCTTTTTCTTCATTTTTGCACTTCCTGCGTGGTTAACCTTGAATAACTTTTAACTTTTAAGTGATGTGATTCTGTTGCATAGAGCTTCTTCCAAAACGACCACACGAACCCTTCTGAAGATAGTTGAAGATACCTTCAATGCACAGAAACCTCAACCGAACATTCCAAAAGTGTCTGATGAGGGAAACGACGTCACCTTTCAACGCGACTGATGGCTCTATCCAGAATCAGTCGATTATCCATCCAGAATCAGTCGATTATCCATCCAGAATCAGTCGATTATCCATCCAGAATCAGTCGATTATCCATGCAGAATCAGTCGATTTTTCATCCAGAATCAGTCGATTATCCATCCAGAATAAGTCGATTATCCATCCAGAATCGGTCGATAAACTGTGCTTCGCGCATGCTCAGAATTCCTTGAAAATCAACCTCCTTTGAGTTAGCTCCCACAATCCCTCAGTCGCGTTCAAGATGATGTCACTTCCGTTGAACGGACATGTTTTGAATGAAAGGTGAAAAATATAAATTGACATATGGGAACATCTGCTACGAAATAAATGTGTACAGGCAAGTATTAAAGTAGTTCGTTCGACTCTTTTAACTCTCGTTTTGCCTTTGGAATGAAGTATTAACGATCTATCGAGTGTACTGTGTTTTGGCAGTACCAAACTGTGTGCAGTAGCGGACATTTTTTTCTTCTTTGCACATGTGTGGTGTTTTGGAAGAAGCTGGTAAACATTGCGGGGTGGCACAGGTTGGCTCACCTTGTATAATCAAGCACTTGCCTTGTTAATATCAACCAATATATTGAGATGAATGAAAGATAAATGTACGTAAATCGTAGCACATTACATAAAGGAAAGAGGAAAGCTAGCCGAAAAGCGAAAACCATACACTAAAAATAAAGTAGTACAGTAAGCAACCGTTATGCTGCCGTTTCATTGCACTGGCATGGCTTAGAACAATCTGGTAACCCAATCCACCTCCGGATTGCCTTAATCGATATGTCCCCTCCTCCACTGGCATAAGGACTCATTGGGCCCGCTGGATCCATGTTTAAAGTCACACCAGTGACTATGGCTCCTTTCTACTGAGAATGCTTGCGGTTGTAGACAATTCGACCGCTCAAGACTTGATCCGGCTTTCTTAGATCTAACCCCTCTTAAGAGCCTTTAGACTCTAAGCCATCTAAGAGCCTTCTCAAATCTAGAAACCAACGAATTTTCCGATGGTTCTATCATCCCACGAATTCGGATCTACTTTACAATTTGGCGTAATGTGGATTTGGGATAATGTGGACTGACCAGGTTGTGAGCTGTTTCCGTCATAAGCTGGCGTAGATTCCTAATACTGCCAACACTCCTTCTTACAATTTATCAAATTCTGACAACATTTTATAATTACGTGTCTGCATTTTGCAGAAACAAGCGTGTGTTTTGACCACTGCATCATGTGGTCAAGTTACAATCCGTAAGCGTAGTCAATCTTTAAACGCTATAGACTATGTATCAACGGATAGCGTTGACAGGCGACGACATGGATTCAATTTCTGCATCAAACTGAGTCATGGAATAACTTTGCCTTTAGGTCCAAACTGAATGATTGGATTATGGCGGTGTGTTGCTCTCCCGCCAAAGGTTACAGGCTTAAAGTTTGGTGATCCGTTCATGATTAGATGAAGCCCTAAATAAATAATCTCAGTCTAGGATAGCAACATTTGATAGGGAGGAAAAGGTTGTAATAAAATAGGCCGATATAACAGCATGTGCTTAGCTATAGGGAAGAATGGTTAGAGTGAGATAAAGCCATTATTTGGTAACCGTTCCTAATTTGATATAAGGGCTGGTATTAGTTGGCACGAGCAAGTAAGATGCAACAAGTGTGTATTGTTACAATAATACAAGCATTAGTCGTGATAAGATTAAACTATGAGTTGTAGCCTACATTAATATTACAACTAATCTGTAGAAAAGAACTAATGATTCAGTCTAAGAAAAAATATGAGTGTTGAGTTCTTTGGTGGTGTTTTCAGGTCGTCACTACCACGGACTAAAAAAAAAAAAAGAGTTTTTAAGCACCTTCCACACCATAATAGTGTTAAAAAAGTTACTTATGGTATTTTTAAGAACCACACGTAAATTGTTTTCGCTAACTAACTTCCTAATGCTTTAATGTATTGAGTTCTTGACCAATGTTAAGATCTCATCGAGGTGATTAAAATAATGTATTGAAACATCTAAATTGGTCAAAAATTAAGAAAATGGCGGAAATTCCTGCATAGTTTGTCAGAAACCCAAAAAAAAAATAATTGTTGCGGCGCCTTAGACACTCGGTGGTGTCTGAGAACCATTTTCTCCACTTAGTTAGGCCTTAGATGTTTTTCCCAGCTGCTTGTGTTCTTTTATGTCAATTATATACATTTATTTGCTCTGTGATACTAAGTTTTTTCTCACTTGAATATTCTTTGTTCAATGCTACATATTTTGCCAAATATTTATTGGTCACAGGTATTAGTGACTAACATTGGTCCTTCTCGTCTCTCCCTATGCTGTACCATTAAAGATATACTATCATTGTCATTACCATAATTATTAAAACTGTCTACCCAACTTTTCAAGATTTTAAATCTGCGTCATCAAGTTTTGTTTGTCGTTGGGTACAATAACCTTGCTAGTTGCGCGCATGAGTGGAAAGAAATGCAGAGTTACTTACTAAATTAGACCCTATATACGAGTCTGATTATCCTTGATAATGCGACAATTCCCACTAAGGTTAACACTGTTATTTTGTTCTATTGTCTACGCATCCTTTTGGCCCGTGGAGCTAATTTAAAGCAGAAGCTAGGCTATTTTCGAGGGCCATAACTTGAACAACAAACGACGACAAACAAGGTCCGAACGGGGATCTTTTATCTCCCAAGTCACTAAAGAGGGAGAGTGATGGCAAAAGATAGGGCGCACATAGCTTCCGTCCTGTTTAATAAAACCGCGTTTATCTTTCGGGTTGGTCAACTTATTAGCATATCTTTATGCTTTGAAATGCTAGCGACGAGTAATCGCGCCGCAAAAGAGGCATACTCAAGGAGCAACGACTCTGCAAAACGAGGGCCGCACGTATTGTTCCAACAATACAAAACGGAAGATTGAAAATTACAGGGCAAAAAGAAAGTGGATGATTCTTTTGTCATCGTCTTCATCGTCGGGGCTTTTAGATAACGCCCGCCGCTGATTCTGCAATGGTGGTGAGTGGCGCGGTCTTTGGTCGTTGCTAGCTAGCTTCACTCAGAATCAGAAGTAGTTCAGCGATCATAAAGATTTGACTCAGGTTTTCACTTGAGCAACTTTTTCTGTAAATTCCCGCTTTTTAGACAGTTGAAGCTGACAGTAGTCACTTGAAGATTTGCTCCGTCGTGTTCGTGAGAGCGCTATGATGGCGCAAAACTGACTATCATTGATAAATCCATCACCGCGAATAACCCATTCCAAACACCTAATTACAAATGAAAAGGTCAAGTGTGCCGTAAAAAAAAGGGGTTATATGATTGAAGTTTCACTTTACTTGTTAAAATGTGAACGGATAAAAATTTTTATTTTAATTGAAATAATCAAATGTACTGTTCAGAAAATTGCACCTGTTTAAGTCGTGTTGTGGTTTACCCATTAAAATCATTGTTAAAACATAACAGCGCTTAAACCGACACAATTTTCTGAATTGCAGATTTCATTATTTCAATTAAAATCATACATTTTTATCCTTGTTAATTTTAACAAGTAAAGTGAAGCTTCGATCATGTAACCCTTTATTTACGGCTCACTTGATTTTTTTGTTTATAATCCGTCTACCTTTTTTATGGCATGCAGTAATGTGGAAATATAAAATGAAAAAAAACGGGAATTAATGTTAGTTTAAATTGCCTTGTGGCTGGGAGTAATTCTTTTTTTTTCATATGCAAACGTGAACGCGCACGCACATGCAGTTATTGTTGCTGTGTGCGCATGCAGTGATCTGCTGTCCCACTTTGAAACAATTCAGCTCAGCTCTGAAAGCCTGCATCTGTGAAATAAATACTCCATTCTATCGTTTCTAGCTGCCTATGGGCCTCAAAATTGACAACGTACCTTTGTTTGATATAAAACTAATGCCTTTATTTAGCAGAAACATGGATTCTTTCAATTCAATTTATTATCGAAGCCTTGACCTTTGGTAGCCTTCTCCATCCAACACCGTCACACCTGCCAGATGCAGTGTTGCCAACACCCCAGAATGCGTCTTACACTTCTCTTCGTCTTTCACATCTTCTTTCACATCTAAAGAAAGTTCCATGCAAACCGTGCTATGGCTTGTGTTGTGCAGATATCTCCAGAAAGTATTTTCCACTTTCCACTTTCCTTTCCATGAGGCTTCATGTATCACCGTGTATGATAATCCTAGATTGAATTAACGTGGTTTGGTGGTGACGTAGTGAAAGGGGAGGGGCTGTGTGAAGGCGGCATGTGATTTTCCAGGGGTACTAATTGACGTGTTGCAGTTCTGCTAATCTGGGCTTACGTGTCGCTAGCTAGTTTTGACAGAGCTCTTCTCGAAACCACGGTGTCGTACCTTCGGTCGGCTGTTGTAACGAAGAAGCGCCGGTGCAAATCCGAGGGAGCACGAAGCTTCCAGAGCATGGGAAAGGGACGATAACAGCCATTCTGGTGTGCCAAATTTTGCAAATATACGGAGACATTTATGAGCCATTTGCCGGCCGCAGTAAAAGACTAGTCAAAATAGCCATTACGTCTCGACTCTGGCGATTTATTTGCCGCAGTCCACTTACCAGCCTGCTCTTTATACACGGTTCCCCTGACATTAAACTCCAGTTGCACTCGGAATTGAATGCTTCGGACTTAAGTGGAAATGTGCGTTGTGGGGATATTGTTTTAGTGTCTGTTTTGTCGAGCTTTAATGCAATATTGTCGACTGTGATTGAGCCATTATTTTATGTCAGGGATTCTTTATTATTTTTTTTGGAACACAGTGGATAGCACGGAACTGGCGCCATTTGTCGTGGATCTGTTCAAGTATAGGGCGTATTACACAGCACAGCGCATTCCGTTTCTTTCTATTAGGGCTGGTTTACGCAACGACAATTTTCTCGCTTACTAGCTTTTACTTGGTTAATACTAAATCTGCTGGCTGCTTCACGCCTTTGCCGTAGAATGCTGCTTTCAAGTTGTCTATACGTAGTAACCATGGCAACAACGTGGACGCAAATCTCCTCCTCGTGCCTCGCTCCACGACGTACGAAGCGTGCAACATGACAGCGTCCATTTATGACAACTAGAAAACAATTTTTACTGCTGTACAAGACCACGACAGATTTTTGAATGCCAGTAGTCGATGATTTGTCTTCGACCAGACAACCCCAAAATGGACGCCATGTTGAATTTGAATTCTCCCTGCGAGTAGCTATTTATTCTGCCGTCGTTTGATTACTGCTATAGAAGCTGTTTTTTCAGCCAGAATAGCAAATTTTGCAAATAGCGTGAAATGGCAACAATGTTGTATCAATGCTTAAAAGTGACTGTTGCACTTTGTTCTTTATCCGTGTTGTTATTTATAATACATTTAATTTGTTGCCTATTACCGCATTCATTAACAGAAATGGGAAATTAATCGTAAATAAATAACGGTAGCCTAGGAAATAGCGTTCGGCAAACGAGAAGGTCTCGTTGCGTAAACGCGCCCTTATTCGCAGTGCTAAAGTAATTCGATAAATGTTTTTTCCGAATATTTAGCTGCTATTTCCAGTGCTGCATGTATTGACCGCGTCTCTTTTTCTCTTTTCGTGCAGTGCTATTGCATCCAGGCAAAAAAATCGGTGGTAGCTGGGTTAAAGAAACAAAATGGCGACTTTCCACCGATAAAAATGTAGATGTCTACTACAAACATTTGGTTGGATTATAAAAAATGTTGGGGGAATTCCTCATTGGCAGGCTGTAGAAATGTTGTGGGCACCGCTATCACGCACAAAAAATTCCATCACTCTGAGGTCATGTCTTGAGGTACCCCAAGGACCTTCAAGTTAAACATTGTACGCCATGGGAAAAACGGCAATAGGCTTGGCCATAGAGAATCGACGCGTCATATCGCCTTAGCTTCTGATTCTGCCACAAGTCGTGCTGCGAACACACCGAAAAAAACATGCAGTTTGAACTGTGGAAGGTATACTCATGACACGTGATACGCGGATTATAAAGTTAAAACAATGCATTGCCACCAACCTATTAAAGTTTAACAATACTTGTTGCTTAGTACTGCTTTGTCCATTCGATGTCTACTAGAAAAAAAAAATACTCCGAAGGTTTATTTCATATTCTCAAACAGACGAGGAACCAAGGTACGTGTCGGTATTTTCTTTTCTCATTAAAAATGTGTTCCATCCTTTCAAGCAGCTATAAATCTT
>JAHWFP010269127.1:10662-24773 GCA_023313725.1 Lithobius niger
TTGTTAGGGTTTTTCATGCATTTTTAGGAGGTTCGCAAAGCTCAAAAACGAGGAAGACTTTCATGCCAGCTTCCAGGACAAACTCTGAGCAAAATGTGAGCTCTAACGCAATATCTGAGCACAAATGTGAGCTCCAGGACAAATATGAACACAAATGTGAACTCAGGGAAAAAATATGAGCACAAATGTGAGCTCCAGGACAAAATCTGAGCGTTAAATGTGCGCTCCAGGATAAACTCTGAGCATTAAATGTGAACTTCAGAGCAAAATTTGAACACAAATTAATAGTTTTGAAATTAATAGTTTTAGTTTTTTCTCTTTAGTTTGGAAAGAGAACTTCAATCATATATATAATAACGGCTCACAAATGCTCAAATAGGGTAGTGTGGTGACACAACTAAGACTTCACACTCCCAATAACCAATAAACATTTCATGTTTCTCACTCAAAACTTGACTCATGTTTACGGTTAATTTGAATGCTTCTTTTATTTAGCTTGAAATATGGGAGAAAAAATGTTAATGAAAAAATAACGCACGATTTGAGTCATATATAAAACTAAAATTCTCTCACCGAACAGCACTTGTGCTTTTACGAAATGGATAATTTTGAAGTTTTAGCGCTGAACTCCTTTCCATCAAATTTCTCTCGAACTCTGGTATCGGGAAATTAAATCTGGTAAAAGGTTCCATGATAAAATGCAAAAATTACCGATTTCGTAAATACACTAGTGTTACAGCTGTTTTCGCTTCGTTGTCTCAAAATGAGGAGAGTCTAAAATCACATTGTTAATTGCGTCCGTGTCAGGGATGGTGCAATAAGAGACAGGGATGCTCCTCACCATTTCCCTAGTCGGGGAAGCGTTGTTCCCGCCCGATAGGAAGTGACTTGATATTTTTTTTAGGGAACAGCCTGAAACATTTCTGGCAACAAAACAGGAAAACCATTAAAAAAAATATGTCCATAAGTAGCTCTAAAAGTCATCAAAGTTTCGGACAAGAATTTTCTGCGCCCCCCCCCCCTCCCCTTCCCCGTCCATCATCGTGTTAGGTTATTTACTTGCTAAAGTCTAACTTTTCTTTTATGAAAGAACAAAACTCTAATTAAGTAGGTTAGATTGGTTTAGGATAGATTACATTTGAATACCTTCGATACGGCATTGAGTTATGGTACGGCATTCGAATACAGTACGTGAATGGTCTTGTCTGTAGCAAATGCCACTTCCATCAAGTAAGTGTCAGTTCTTCCACATTGGTCCTTCCATTCCGGACTTTCAGTATTTGCTGGCTTTTTTTATAGTGAGTATCTACCACCAGAAGATGAAACTAGAGACCGATCCTCTCATCACTGTCGTAAGTTCTGCGCCTCGGCCTTTCGTTGTCTGACTATTGTGAACAGATGTTTTTCGTCTGGAAACGCTGATACGAAAATGTGGGCTTTCCAAGTCTTTGTTTGATCCCCTGTTTGGTCCCCTTATCTTGCCAGAGACATCGCTTTAATTGAATCAGTTCAACGAAAATTAACGAAAAGGCTCCCAGGTCTTCGCGACGTGGATCATTGAGCATCTTTCTCGATCGGGTCTTGAGCTTTTAACGTTTGAAATTCTACATAACTTAGTCTCTATTGATTTACCTTTCTTTGATCTTGCGCAACGATGGCATCTCACTAGGGGCCATCCTTGAAAACTTCTCGACTGCAGAATTTTTTTTTTTTTTTTTTGCTGTTCGCGTGGTATCCGTTTTGGAATGCCCTTCGTTCTAAAACAGTTTGTGCCAATTTTTTTAATGTTTTTCGTAAAGAACTGTTGCTAGAAGACTAGTCCCCCTTCCTAAAGAGATCAACTTAATAGATTTCTTTAAACATCATCCAGCATTTCCATGGTGCGGAGTTAGCCAACCATTTATGGTGGTAAATTTCTAGTATTACTCTTATTATAATTATAATCGCCACCTGCTTCTGAACAGCGCCAACTAGGGAGACCATGCTAACCCCCCTCCCCCTCCCCACGCAATGGACAATGGTACCAGCCAGCCGAGGAAATTTCCTCTATTTCGTTAATGGATGACGCAGAGGAGAAAAAGTAAATACAGCTGGAAAAAAACAATGCCTGGAATGAGCAGCAAAAAAGTAGACCGCCATTTTTAATTCTATCTCTGACGTTTCTATTTTGTCCGCTGAATGTCGCACGTCTGGAAACCGTTTATTTTAGCTCAAAACAAAAGACAGCAGAAAAATTCGTGAACGCCAACAAAACAACAACAACAACAACAACAACAACAACAACAACAAGCAGACTACAGCGACTATCTATTCGCAACCAGTTTTTTTTTTACCACTTCCGCTACTACCCGGAAAGTTGAAGCACACATCTCCATTATGCACTGCAATATCGATCTCTATTAAACATCAGGGCTCAAGAAATCTTTAAAAATTTGGGCGCCAAGTTGGCTCCTAATCAATATTTTTTAGTCGCCAACAGCCCCCCCCCCCCCAAAAATATATTAAAAGTTTCTTGGGCAAACATATTTGTCAAGACATGAGGATTTTATTTTATTTTTATTACCAAAAATGACCACAAAGCAGGTGGTTTTTTTTTTTTTTAATAAAAAAGGGAAACTTTAATAATGAAAAAGCCGGTAAAATGGTAAAATGTAACGCGCAGTCATTAAATCGGCATCAACCTTATTAAAATGACTAAAATCGTTCATTACCAACAACTGAAAACTACCAAGGCAAGTATGAGACTTTTTGTTACCCAACTATAAACAAGGATAAAAGTCTTTGGACGTATTTATTGTAGTACTAGCGGAGTCGCGGGCGTGGGGCGCGCGAGCATGCGGCGCGAGCTCCCCCCCCCCCCCCCATTTAATTTGCCGTTCGGTTGGTAGTTGGCATCGTATGTTCGCGCTGCGTTCCGGGCGCAGCTACTATCTCAGCGGGCCTTGGCTGCTACTTTTATAATTTGCCGTTCCGTTGGTAGATGGCGGAGATGGCATCGTATGTCCTGCTTGCTGCAGATGGAGGTAGCTGCTGGCGCTGCCGATGACAGCGTTCCGCATCTTGTGTAATTATATATACTATAGATATCATATTTGCAAGAAAGAAAACATGAAAACTGGAAATTATGAAACAAATTCAAAACAAATTGATAATATGCACTTAATTTAAAATAACTGTCAAACCGGGGTTTCCAGGTTCACATCCCCCCACCTGCTAAAAAAAAACGTGCATCCCTATTCATTCAAAATATGGTCTAGCCAAAAAAGTGGTTAAATGCAGCCGAAAAATTGTAAAATTGGTCATTCAAAAATTTCCTTAGCTTACTTTGTTTGCATTTCCTCCATCCAACAACTCATGACTTGGTGAAAGACACTCAACTTAGGAACACGTGATTTAAAATTATCCCCGTATACCAATACACCATTCTACCCCATTCCCAGCATGAAAAAAGGCTTAAATTAAGTGGATAATTCCATTCCAGATTCGTGAATTTCCATAAATAAAGTTTTTTAAACAAATGTCTACCAGTGGCAGCCCCTAAATTTCATTCAGGCACAATTGAAGCTAGCTTTACTCCAAGTTACTTGGAACTTGGATTTGTCAAAACGTTCACGCTAGCAAAGCAAAAGCAGATGTTGCCAAAATGCTCTTAAAAGTTAACTGAAAGATGCACCTACTACCATTAATATGCAAGATAGAGTTGGAATAACTGGAGATACTCAAAACGGTAGAGTTATTGTTGTACTGTTGCTAACAAAGTAAAAAAATATAAGAGAAAGTATTTTTCCGTTTATTTTCTTTTAATTTTGTTGACCTAATCTCGATTGCTTTTTCCAGGTCGTCAGCATTTAGAGCACCCTACCGATATCCGCTAGTTTCATGAGCCAAACACAACACATTCGGCAGTTAATAATTATAATAACACTCTTCATTACTGTACTTTTTATTCATTTTTAAGTCTTAAATTAGTTATATTTTAATATAACGAATTTTGGAAAACTTTGTAAGATCACCAACTCCCAGCATCACTGTGCTGGATTTCTGATTTTCATATTTTCACTGCTGATCGCTGCTGACCTTTGTAACTGGGCTCCGCAAAAAGTAATGTTGCTAAGGATCGCCCAGTTAAGTTAGGCTACTAACGTTTTACAGTCACCAGAATTTTTTAAATAACAAAGGTAAACGAAATGATAAATAAAAGTTTATGTACTTAAATTAGTTATTAAATAAGTATATAATAGCACCGTGAA
The DNA here is from genome assembly GCA_023313725.1 of Lithobius niger. Lineage (NCBI taxonomy): Eukaryota > Metazoa > Arthropoda > Chilopoda > Lithobiomorpha > Lithobiidae > Lithobius > Lithobius niger. Next base: position 14,913 of record JAHWFP010269127.1, read on the forward strand.
TGAGAAGTTAATACCTTCCCTGAAAATAACGATGCGGCTGCGATGTATCTTTGTTTTCCACGTGATGCTAAAAAGAATGTATTGTTGGCGAATTCTATACAAAAATAGGAGATGGGAAATTCGCCAGTACCAAGTTTTTATTCACATTTGGCAAATTGGCGTCCGTATTTCTTCAGCCCTGTTAAACATGTATAATCTCTTAAGTAAAAACAATCACAATTGCCGGTTAAACATAAACTAGAAGAAGCCCGTTCTCCCGACGGGTGTAATAAATGTGTGGTTTTTTTTCTGTCATGCGTATGTCCATGCTTCATGAAAGTGAGATTCTTTTATCACTACTTTGTGCATACTGGCTAAGAAACGATAGGATCACTTCGCTCACTCAATCAGCATGTCTCCCTACCACCACAAAATCTTCTGCCTTCTTGCCTGCAATGGCAGCGTGGTGACACCAAATTTCTATAACTGGCACAGTGAACGAATGCTTATTTCCCCCTCACCTTCTGGCCATTCGGGGCCGCGTAACTCCGGAATGGCACGACCAATCGAATTCTGCCACCACGGTAGCTGTCCATAGACACCATCTGCACCAGCACACACCAAATATTAACGGAGAAGAATCGGTAGCAAAATTCACAAAAGTTCGGCTCGGTAAGTTTTTAATACTGGCGTTTGCTGATTTACATTGTTGCCTAATAACAATGTTTAAAACAATGAAATTGGTCATTGAAGGGCCCCCATAACTCCGGAATGGCACGACCAATCGAAATTCTGTCCTATAAGGTGCAAAGCTGCACCACGATACCTGGCCGTAGACACCATCCGCACCATCACACACCAAATAATAACGGAGGAGATGCCGGAACAAACTTCACAAAAGTTCGGCGCGGTAGCCTTTTAATAATAATAATAATAATATATATGATGGTAATGATGATTTGCTGGCCCCCGAGTAAGCCGTCTGAAATCTGTTTCTTTTGCCTAGAAAAATATACGTTACCCGTGAATTTTTGCATTATTCCTCGCATGAGGCGCGTTTCCCTCGAGGTTTTCTGGTTGCTTGTATAGGGAGGGATGCGCCTACACATGCGCATTCGGGTTACTAAGCTGGCGGCTACACACAACTAGAAAACCGCTAGGGAAACGCGCATCATTCGAGGAATAATGCAAAACTTCACAGGTAATGTAAGTTTTCCGGCGGCAACAATTGGGTTCGAGAGTAGGCCTATTCATCCATGCAACACGGTGTCGAGACTATTTTAAACGAAACTAATGTACGTCGTTATAACTATTTTTTTTTTTTTACGGTCGCATGTCTTCCTGTAATGGTTAAATGTGACGATCATGTGTTGTTATTTCACTGAGTTACGCTGAGAAAGCCTATTAGGTATACGGAAGCATGTTTTAATTTGTTGCTTCTTTTATAGTCCACTTGACTACCACTGAAAAAGCGACCGACCAACGGACAAAGTCGTTGTTCGAAAATATCGTTAATTCGGCAATTTTACTTTGCCATTCCGGAGTTACGGGACAGTCACTTACGAAACCAAAAATCGTCCAAACTCCACAATTCAAACTTGCAAATTTTCGACTATCTCTACTGACGGACTTCTTCAGGCATGAGACTTGCACAACCACCAACGAACTTTCCCAAGTCCACTACATTCAAATTTCCCTCCCCTCTCCCAGTGAGCCTTGGAACTCAAGTCAGCTCTCAAGCTCACTGTCGGAGTTGGCTCCCTCATCAATACTAGAGCTGTTGCTGAATGCAGCTGAATGAAGGCAAGAATTTTTGCCAGCTTTGCGTCAGTTTTTGATTCAGTTCTGCATGTCACTATTCTGCTGATATGCTGATTTTTGCACGTTCATAAATAGTTATCTTCCTATCTTAGCAGTACTGAATGGCAATGGCCTTCAACGCACGGAGGTGTTATACAGGAGGTGTTAAAAGTCGTTGTTTTACAGGTTTCAGACAATTTTTAATTCTTAATTTCCCTGACATTTCCAGGTTTCCCCAGTGCATCCAATGGCGATTTCCAGGTGTTTGTAAATGTTCAGCTGGGGAAACAGGCACTAGCTAATGTTTTTATTAATATTTGTACGAAAACATTCCAACATTCCAGAAAATAGCTGTCTTTACAGACTAGTCCCGATGGGACTAAACGCATTTTCATCACAGATATTGGCACAAGCCTAGCATTTGGTTTTTGAAGTTATGTCTAAAATACTTGAACATATTAAAGCACAAATTAAATTATTTGCTACTTTAGGCCAGGATTTTGTTTCTGAACTTAAAGAGATCAGACACAACATGGGCATTTTTTCAAATTTCCGTCTTTTCCCTGATTTTCAAAAAAATTATTGTTTTCACTGAAATTTCCCTGAGATTTTGGCTCTTTCCCATTTTCCCTGAGATTTTCAGGTTTTCCAGGTTTTGTCTGAACCCTCTTCCCGAGCGTTTCGGCTGTTCATAAGACTAAAACGACAGGTTGTGGACCTAAAAACAGCTGCGCCCAAGTTAGAAAATTACCTAAGGACGTGAAGCCAAAAGTCCCGAGGTCTATTACTTGACTTTTAAACTGTGTGCCTGCCTGTCAGGGCGATTTCTCTCAAACCCGCTTCTCGTATCGGTTCCAAACTTAATAACACTACATGGCTGCTGAAATTTTAAGCCTTTCCCGAAGATGGGAAAACCGAATCTCAAGCCGGTAAAAACTAAGAAGGCCATCTACTTCAAAACTTTAAAACTCGCCTTCTATTCTTGTTGAGAAGGAGATGACCGGTTTCGCGATGCTCGAGTCACGGCCGTGTACGAGAATCGCTTGTTGGGTGACGAGACAATACGTCCAAATAAGGGTTCCCAGCTTCAGAGGTAAAAACGGATCGTTTCTTGTTTGACATAAAAGAAAAGATCAGTTTTTTGCCTCTGATGCTGGGACGCTCATTTCAACGTGTTGTCCTGTCGCCCAACAAGCGATTCCCATACGGCCCAGACTGGGGCATCGCGAAACCGCTCATCATCTCCATCTCGACAAGTATAGGTGAGTTTTGAAGCTTAAACGTTGATGGTCACCTCAGTTTCACATCTTTTTTTTTTTTTCGTCTTTGTTGAACCTTTATTCTATTTATTCCCATTTCAGAAAAACCATCAGAAAACGTACAATTGCTCGTTGTGATTTAATGCAGCGGATACGGATTAACTATGACGGTGGGGTAGGGGGTACGAACTTGCGAACGCAAGAGGGGGAGAGGGGGGGGTAAGCACGAAAATTGTGGCGACACGAAACATCCTGCGTTATGTGTCTTCTTGCTTCAGAGAACACATAAAGCTTGTAGCACACTGTTCCGTTCCGACGACTGGCGGCAACGAATGGTCCTGAGCACATTGCTTCCGTCGCTAAGTGTCAGTCGGCTCCGCTGAGCTTCTAAATTAGATTGTGCCCAAATTGGCAATGCAAATGAAAAAGGACTTGTAGTGACCTTAAGTAGGTAATTAAACGCCTGTGACGTGACGTGACGGAACGGAACGGAGTACTGTGCTACACGCTTAAAAGTTTCAGAACTTTTTTCCCGATCATGGTCGTTCAGTTCACTTAAAATGAAGCTTGATCGAACGTACAGTGGACAAACTCTTCGTATTGTTAATAACCCGTCAGATTTCTTTCGTATCTCCTACTACTCAGGCCATGATTGTAGATCCAACCACAATGTTAGGCACGCGTGGGCAACTTCTGTCAAGTCTTTCAAGGTTCGTTTCTTCACATTCTGTAGTTTCACTGCTTTTCTTCTATTTTTTTTTGTCATCTTCCTTTTCGAGGGTGGTGGGGGAAGGACGGGGAGGGGGTTGGTGAGGAGGAAGCCTTCGTCTTGCCCTTGGCTCGGTGCCGTCTTCATTCTACTATTTATTCAGGGCTTGCCGACTCTCTAGTTTTTAATGAGGAATGGAACAAGAAAAATGTCAGATAGCTTTTGATTTTGTAGAACGCATTCGAGCAGAGCTACTTTCGACCTGAAAAAAAGAATTGGCATTGCATTTCCTCGCATGCATTTCCTGTCATGTATTTTTAGGCTCCTTTGGTCCCGGGCGCGTATTTTTTTTTCGTAAACAGTTCAGATAGGCGGGGGCCGGATCTCGCTACGAAACTTGGTTACTTAGCCCCAATTAGTGGTGATTATGTGTAAATTGACTTTATTGTTGATCTGTTGTAGTTAGGTTAGGTTAGGTGTTTAAGTCGGATTAAATGGGGTTTTTTTCTGTACGCTGCTGGGCTGCATGGAGAGCTGTGTAGCGCGTTTTACTGAACTGTTTACGAAAAAAAATTATGCGTCCCGGGCACTAACCCTGCCTTCCATAGCGTATGACCCAGGTTTGGGTTATGGCCTAACATCAAAAATTTATTTTGAATTTTTAAGGGAACTTAAGCCTACCTTCTTTTGTTGTTAACGTAACTACTTCCTTATCGTTGACCTCCAGGATGACATCGCCGGCTTCCAACTGAAAAAAAAAGACAAAAATGAGCACACAATTGGGCAATATTTTTTTTTATTTTTCTTCGAGTCTCATAACTTCATCTGACATCGCACCATTACCAGAATAAAAAGCACAAATACAGTGTAGTTTCATAAGCGACAGAGCTACAAATCAAAATCAGTAAAAAAGCGATTTTTCACTGCTCCAATGGCAGCGTCTTCAAGCTATGGAAAGCAATGACGAGAAGGTAATGTAAGTATACTACTTACGTCCCCCTTCACTATTTGGTGGCTCCTTAAGGCCAACCTGGTTTGCCCAAATTGCACCAGTATTCACGAACTTTCTGGAAGATTCTGGGCTGTAGCACAGCCCAGTGGTAGAGTCCAGCATCCTATGTTATAAGCCAAAGTTTCAGAGCAAACCAGCGTGATGAAGAACAATTTTTGAATATCGGCCACTATACGTGGCGACGCGACCGCCTGAAATTGTTCTTCCGTTACGTTGATTTAGCCCTTATTTGTTTTTGCTTTCGTCCACTGTTTACTTTCCACAATATTAAAATAGCTTAAGCCACTTTCCGTAATATTAAAATGGCGAAAGCAAAGTGTAAGAACACGAAATCCCAACAAAAAAAAAAAGACGAAACCAATTTTAAAAAAAGGGTAGTGTTGAATGCGCGGTATGCAACACTGGTACGGTGTGGTAGCACATGTGTACGTCCATGTTCGACCGAATTAGGTTCTTCAAATCGTTGGGTACACTGGCTAACAAACGCTGGTTTTCGTTCGTTTCGCTCGCTCAATCAGCACATCCTGTAACTCAAATCCCACCCTCCCCATGGCTAATGATCACGTCAATTATAGTCTACCAGCCGGCTCAAGGCGTCTCAAAGCTTCCCTTTCGAGAAGCATGCTGTCCTGAAAAGCTTCCCACAATGCGTTCCCTCCTACCAGATGCGTTCCAAGCCCTGTGGCAAAATCAGAGCGACGGACAACGGTGTAAGGTACATTTTCCTTACAACTAGTGGTAGCTTGTCGGTGGAGAGCGCTACATACTTAACTTGGCCACAAGAAATCATCTGCAGACAGTCTCAATAGGTAATACAGAAAGTGCATTTTTTTTTGGGGGGGGGGGGGGGGAGAGGGACTTCACACGATTTTTGGACCTTGAGTGTGGGGGGCATTAAGATTTTTTCAGGGTTTCAAAGGGGGAAGGGGACTGTTCACCGAAAATTTGGTCGTCAAATTTTCATTTCCCTCCCTCCCCACCCGTCCCTCCACGGGCCACAAATAATGACTGATCGTTAAAAGCCGTCCAAGTTTGATTCCGATGTGATCGGCAGTTTAAAAGAAATCGCCTGAATGGAAAGACAAAAGAGAGAGTTTTAAAGACCAGTGATAAACCTCCGTTTGTAAGGCGAAGTGGTAATAAACCACGACACGCACCAAAAGAGGCAGCACATCTCCATTCCTAAACACCACGCTCAAACCCGACGCCATAGCAACAACGACGACGCCGCCACCTCTCGTCAAATTCAACAAGCAACAGCTGCCGACCTAACGCACGAGGATCATATCTCCATCACCAACAAACACTACAGGTTGGGAAGAGCCTGCGGGCCACACCAACGAATAACCGTGAAATGAGGGAATAATCCGCCCCTCCTCTCCGGCTATTCCATCAGTGCAATCACCTGCCCCCCCCCCCCCCCGCCCTTTTCCTCTGCGCGCTTTGTCGCCCCATAAAGCTCTTCTAATCGATTCGGGGGCGAAGGCGACGACATGGCCGGCCATTCGGAAGAACACGATGGATGCGGTGGGTCCCTAGACATGACGCCGCAGTAAAGCCCTGTGTGACCTTTCAGGACCAGTCGACGCTGTTGTTTCGGACAATGCTTAGAACTGACGCACTGCTGGGATACTAAGAGATGATGTACCAAACTGTATTAAGTAAAAGTTACGTAACGTAATACATGTGGATTGTGGGTGGGGGGGGGGGGGGGGGCGGTAGAACTTTCTGCAATCGTCAAGGATACCAGTTGTACTGTGAAAGAAAACTGTCCACAGCCGAGCTGTGGGTAACTGTACGTTTCTGGCTTTCACTATAGGTAACTGCTTTAACATACTGATTTGAGTCTATCGCCAATGGAAAGTTCTCGATGAGACCACTAAAATGGAGAACTGGAATGTCAAAAATTTGTTAGACTTGGAATTTGTGCGAAATTTAACCACGATATCGTCATTATCATACCGATTCTGGATGAGAGAAACGAAGAGACAGATTCGAGGAAGAGAGAGGGAGAAAGACAGGAGAGAGAGAGGGAGAAGTAAGAGTCGAGAGAGGAGAGAAAGAGGAAGACAGATAGCCTAGAGAGTCGAGAAAGAGATCAAACGCACCTTGTGGTCCCAGACGTTTTTTAAAATTCTTAAATGAAAACGTACTATATTCAAATAATGTAAAGTAGTCTAAAGTATGATGTGCGTGTGTGCGTATACCTCTACTCCTCTTGAACCCAGGCACAAACAAAGACGGAAATAGAACCAAATGAGAGGAAATTAAATTACGCTTCCGTTAGGCCTATTTTTGTCGCTACAACTGCATTTTATGACCCTCAGATACGCGAAAAAACCTGCAAAACTGACGTCAAACTTTTTTTGACCCTCATGACGTTCGTTCATGCAAAGTTTATTATGCCAGAACCAACTTTAACCTTGCTTTGCATGATAAAACTATGCCGTCATAGGAAGTCAAAATTCACTTTGTTTTCGGGCCAGCCATTGTTGACACGTTATGAATTACTATATAAACTCTGCGTGCTGAGCAATGTGATGGACGAACTGCGAGCAACAATTGCAATTAGATTGCGTCATAGTAATCAGCACATCGATTTTGTGATAGTGTTGGAATCAAAGAAATTACATGAAGCACGGATCGACGCCAATGGAGTGAGCGAAGCGAATTAACGATATGGCTAGTTACTCTTAACGTTAAATAAGAAACACAAATTAAAAAGCACAAAAATAAGTAAGGGTGCCCGCGCGGTATTCCTGGTATTCCTGCCAGGTCGCGCGGCCAGTGGTCGTGGCGGCCAAAAAACACGGAGACGTGCCGCGCAGCCACGGCTATTTTTCATTGATAATTCTCGATCGCATGGTGATAAATGCATACGGAGCAAGTATGGTCGCCCTGTGGCCGCCTGCACGCCGCTCGGGATCCCAGTGGCCGCGGCGACAGGCTGCCCGCTGCGGCCAAGTGCGCGTTGCTACATACACCGTAAGTATTCTAGTTGCCCGCGCGGCTTGGCAGTTGTGTGCGCGGGCGCCCTAAGTAATAAAAGAAAGCCGTAAAGTGAAAAGAACAGTCAAACATGCGACGTTTTGCCTGCCAGTTCAGAGTCGTTTTCAAGCAGCAAAATACTACATTAGAACAATAGAATGTAATGGTTAAATAAATCCATACAAATCTACAGAAAGCAAGGCAACTGCCTTGCATTCTGTAGATTTCTAAGAATTTTATTGAAAAGATCCTACGAATTTCCCAGATCCTAGGAACTACCCAGCAAAATTGTCCCTCTTGCCTTCTGGTACCATGGCTTCGGGCTGGAAACGTGGCAAACGGTATCCGGAAAAAACGCCCCCGACAAAACGCCCCGGGGAAAAAAAGCCCACAGGAAAAAACGCCCCCAAGTAGGGAAAAATGCCCCAATGGTGGTCAACGCAGCTGAGCCTCAGATTTAAGACGGCTCATCTATACGAGCATCAGTTTGCTTCAGATATCTTAATGCTTCAAGAAATGTATATAAAAAAAAGTTAACTTTGCGTATTTGCCCTTTGTTTAAAATTCATTTTAGCTTTTTTTTCCCTTAAACTAAACTTCTTTCGCCGTCAAAAATATCCAGTGAGGTTCATAATTGAGCCGATTCATCTGTACGAGCATTAGTTTGCTTCAAATGGATCCAAGAAGTTTATTTAAATAATATCTTAGCGCATTTACTAAACTCTCCCCGTTTACCATTCGCATATACTTACATACTTTTTTCCTTAAACTAGCCTTCTTTCCCCTTCAAAAAGTCTTTGGATCCAGAATACCGTCTCCAATTCTTGAGATCTTCGTATTCCACACTATATCCGCGGAAACACTCACAATTTTAATCTCACTAAGTAGTATCGGTTTTTAAGAAAAACAGTATGTCTTTTAAGTAAATCAAACACAAACGGAGCGAGTGCCATAAAGGTACAAATTCGCTAGAGGAAACCCTACGGGAACGTGAAATTGCTCAGAATTATAATGTCCCTGTCTATGTTGTATAGGTTTTGAAGAAAAACGGTTTATCTTCAAAGTAAATCAAATGCAAACGGACAGGGTGTCGTAAAGGTACTAATTCGCTAGCGGAATCTCTAATCGGAGCGTGGAATTGCTCACAATTGCAACCTTTTTTTAAAGTAAATTTCTTGGAGCCTTACGTTATCTGAAGCAAACTAATGCTTGTGTAGACGAATCGACTCAATTTTGAACATTACTGCTTAAGGAAGTGTAGTTAAGAAATGGGGTGAACTTGGAGATCATTTACTTAAAGACATTATTTCCTAGGGGCGTTTTTTCCTAGGGGCGTTTTTTCCTGGGGTCGTTCTTTCCTAGGGGCGTTTTTTCCTAGGGGCGTTTTTTTTTCCCCCGGAGGTGTTTTGTCGGGGGCGTTTTTTCCTAGAACCGTGGAAAACCTACAGCTATAGCTCCTGATCGCATATAGAAGGAAAAACAGACACTGCACAATTGTAAATTGTAAAAAATTTGATATAACGAATGTTGTCATGGTCCGGAGGGTTAAGGCTCTGACTTATGACCCACATGATATACGGAAACGATGACCCACCAACTATAGGTCACAATAGTGACTTAGGCCTACATTCTTAGGGCTGTATCTAAACTATACCTGAAGGTCTAGAAAACCTACAGATGGCTGAAAAATATTTAGCTCCGTACAAAATTAGACCCCATTTTCGATCTGTACATCGACGTTTTGAAGGAATCTCATGGTTAAGTGGTTCGTCCAGGGATGCCATAAAAGATTGAAACTTTTGAGATAAGAGTATTTGCACTTAGGTCTTCTTTAAATGGCACAACCTATCAATGCCACTTAAAAAAAAGAAAGTTGCTGCTCGAGCCTTCTTCTAAAAAAAAAATAAAGTCTGTGTGCACGGGCGGATCTTTATTTTATTATGTATTATGTGCTCTTAAAAGTACCTTAAAATTTTCATGGAACTGACCACAAAAAGCTGTGGAAGTTTACTCGAAAAAAAATGGGAAAAAGAAACGTTCTATTGTCTGGCTTCCTGAGCATGCTTGCTGCTCAGTGCTCAACATGTCTTTTTCTTTGGGGGGGGGGGGGGGGG
>JAHWFP010269128.1:0-29034 GCA_023313725.1 Lithobius niger
GTCCAGAGCATAGTTGCCTGATTCCGAAGACCCATCACCGTTCAAGCTGTTTGTTTTTTTTTTGTTTTTTTACGGAGCACGAATCCTATCTGGGTGGGTTATCTGCCCCACGACGATGACAGGGACAATTTAACTGGAGATGCCCCTTCAACAAACAAGGAATAACAATGCTACCAACACTGGCATCTTCGTCGCATTGTCGACCTGCGGACCCTGGAGGCCTCGACGTTGTGACTATCTCACTCCTCTGAAAATGGCTGGTCACCAATAAATTAGTTGCGAATCGCATTGCTACAAGTAATGAAGTCAGCAGAAGTGGAGGTTATCATCTGCTTTCGCCTTTATTGGATCTATGTCCGAAAAAAAAGCGGGCGGTAACCTATTTATCTCGTTTTTTCAACAGCTTGACCGACCGATCATTGTTAAGACCGTTTTTGGTGATTGCTGCTTGATTGCGGAAAATGTAAGGGAATGGTGCAGAATTAAAAAAAAAACTAAAAGTTACAGTCCACCCTTCATACAGAAAGATGCATCAATAGCGTTTTCATAATACTCTCCAGCTAAGTAGCTATAGTGTCGGGGCCTATCTTGAGTTCGCCCCAGAACGAATACAGATAATCAATTGTATGTTTTCGATAGCAGAGCACCTTGTTGATATCCTAGATGCTTACAAAAACAATGGCGGCCGTCGATGAAAGCCGCTCCCTCCAGGAAGATGTAGCCACTCATAAAATACCTGCAGGACTCTAAGATACGCTGCGCGCACAATAGCTACCTTAGCAGCCTTTTCCTGGTTGAATGATATCACTACTTTCAAAGACCGACCCTTTTTAGCCCAACAGCCAAACAGCAAAGAAAGTGGATCTCGCGCCATTATGTCGACAGTGGAAGTGATGCCGGTCCTAGTTCACAAGGAGCCCATTGGCTTGTTGACCTGCCTTTAAGATACCTTAAGTTATTGAGGCGGAGCCCACTTGCTTGTCAAATGGTCCAAACTTTCACTTCGCTGTATTACTACGAAACTTACCGGGATAAAAAAAAAAAAAATCATGTCAACGAACTCCAAATCTTCTACGTACTTCATAAGGTTTACACCGGTGAAAACACCCGAGTGTTTCAGTGCGGGTCTATTCACCCAACGACAGATAAAGGCATCCATAGAGAAGGTTTTGTGGCGCCCCCAAAGATTGCAAGTGTATACACACCATGAAATGCCGTTGTGGAACAAGTCTCTCTTAGCGGAGGCAAGCGGTCGTAAAAACGAAGCAAGCAAGAAGAAGGATTTACGGCTGCCTGTAAAAAGACCCTCACTTCCCTTTCAGGTGAAGATATTGTCGGGGGGGAGGGGGGGGGGGGCGGTAAAGCAAGCGAGGGTAATTGCAGTAGTTCCAAAAGGAAATGTGCTAAGGTAACAACGTTTAATAGAAACATGCCGCTGCGTACGTCACAATGTTAAATTTATAGGTGTATATACCTCACGTGCAAGAGCCACGTTTAGATTTATTGAGGTGCGGCATTCTTAAGGTTATAACCCGAAATTCTCAGAATTGACTGTGACCGGTGTACATTTTAGTACGGAAAGGAGAATGTCCTAATCCCAGCCCTCGTATATAGGCTACCACAGTAAATGGGGGGTGGGGGGGGGGAGGATTGAGTCTTAATGGCGCGTCGGCAGCTAAGTCATTAGCGCCAACTTCAGTCACAGTGCAGTGGTCCGAGTTGCCACTGCACACGACACATTACAGCCATATTATACAAACCCCGGAATCTAAATCTGTCCTACATCTGTACCTCCTGCAAAAATTGAAAAACCCCGGACAGCAGGACAGACTTATCTATCGCCCAACTGACGCGCAATGTCCTGCGGAAGATGGAAACAGTGACGAACACCATCAAGATGGCGACAATCAACAAGCAAGTGTCGGACCGTAAGTGGCCGCCGACACCAATGGCATACAGGAGGGTCACCCCCCCTCCCTCAAAAGGAAACAGTGAGTATATTTGCTGTGACCAATACATAAATGGGCGAACACCACCTCTTCACGGTCACTGTGGCGACAGCAGTGAATGGTATCAAATTACTTTTTTTTATTTGTTATATATCTATATATATAATTACAGAAGTTCTGCAACGCAGTCATCTGCAGCGCAGCAGCAAGCAGGACATACGATGCCATCTCCGCCATCTACCGACGGAATGGAAAATTATAAGAGTAGCAGCCAAGGCCCGCTGAGATAGTAGCTGCGCCCAGAACGTAACGGCCAGCAGCGCGAACATACGATGCCATCTACCGACCGAACGGCAAATTAAATGAGGGGGAGAGCGAGACGGGGGGGGGGGGGGGGGGAGCGAGACGACGCGGAATGAGCGAGTGAAGCGAGCGACTCCGCTAGCTACGTATAATTACAAACAAAAACGTCAAGTGTGCCGTAAAAAAAAAGGGTTATATAAATGAAGTCTCACTTTTCTGATTAAAATGTACACGGATAAAAATTGATGATTTTTTTAATTAAAATAAGCAAATGCACAATTGAGAAAATGGCATCTGTTGAAGCTCTGTTATGCTTTACCCATTAAATTAAATTATTGGTAAAGCACAGTTGCAGCACTTAACAGGTGTCATGTTCTCAATTGTACATTTGCTTATTTCAATTAAAAATCAACAATTTTTTATCCGTGTACATTTTTACAAGTAAAGTCATCTGCCCGACGAAGCCCTAAGGCCCTATATCTGCTACACCCGGAATGGATTCCCAGGAGGTCACCCACCTAAGTACCAATCGGGGCCAATGCTGCTTAACTTCGGTGGTCTGACGAGAACCGGTGTTTCCAGCACTGCAAGGAAATGAGGATTCTTTCATTTTTCCCATCAACAATCAACTGTTTAGCGTAGACATAACACGTGCGCGAAGAATGGACCTGAAAAACACAAAACCCATCCCCAAACCACCCACCATCATCCACGCTAAGCAATGTATACTTAATTACGTATTTTAATTTATTGCGGTTTAATTTTCGGCACTTTCTTACGGTTGTCTTCATTGCGGAGTGGGAACACTCGACAGACTGACGAGGCGCCATTTTTGTAAGCAGTAATAAGAGACACAAAAAAAAAAAAAAAAAAAACACACAGCTCTCCCGAGCATCGCTTTAAAAAAAAAATGCTTTTCTAGGGAAGTTGCAAATGAGCTGCAGGTTGTACTGCACCGTAAGAAGACAAGGTTTGGGTGAAAGCCCCCGTATAAAACCATTAAATATCTTTCATGACCCAACTGCTGTTTGTCAAACGTCAAGCTACACCAGCCACGTGAACGAACGCACGCACACCATATCTCTATCAATATTTGATTAATTCAATTCCCAACTGAGAAAATCAATTTCTTCTTCCTCGCCAATCCCCCTTGTTACGATCAATTCCCGCATTGTGAGAAAATGCGATGAAATAAAGAACGAAAAGCAGGAATGTCAGATCGATATGTTTGGTTGCCTAAATTTTATTCCTTACTTCCAATAATACGTTTTTTTAATTGCCGCCGTCTTACAACATCTGGACTGTTCGGTTTGCTTGCCTTTTTTAGTTTTAATCTACTGTACAACCGAAACGGTGTTGGGAGCTTGAATTCGGTTTACTTAAAGCAACATCCGGCCTGCCTTATAACAGCCACGCACAATCATGTGTCCGCGCGCTGCCGTCACGAGATTCGGCGTAGTAATACTACAACGTCATTTCAGCCCTCGTCTTCTCGTTATCACGTGAACGACGCGGAACGACGTCTGGCCTAGTAGAAGAATTGCGGGTCACGTGACAGCATTGACGCAAAAACTGTGTCGTCACAATCGGAAACAATGAAACGCCATGTTTATTGCAGGCGCGCAAAGGATCATATACGTGCGGGACGCGGTAAATAAAGTTACCGATATTCAACAGAAAATCTCCTAGACGCCCTATCTTAAAACGGATTTTTAACTAGGGATTGGCTAACGGTAAGTAAATAAAACTTTGGGGCCGTACTTGATGTAGAGGATCGAGAAAAATGGCGCTAGGAGGAAAGTCCTTTTAAAGCTGCTCACAACATGACTGACGGGACAAAAGGGGGAAATGGGGAGTTTTAGGTAGCTCAAATTGGAATGAAATTTCGCTATAAAACCTAACGCTCACAACTTTTATAGTCTATGATGAAATAATGTTACCCCAAAAGTGGTTCACATTATGGTGGATTTATTGGCTCACCTAAATTGCGGGTTCGGGTCACAATAAGATAAACGTTCGGCTTGTTTTGGATTTAAGTTGAATAGAATTTAAGTTTAAATGGTTAATTAATTTAAAAAATGTATGCTTTAAATGTGTCGGGATGCAGCTCACGCTTGCATGGGTTAAATTTGGGTTGACGTTGGGTTAGGGGAAAATATTCTAAAATAAAAGGCCTGAAAGGTATCCAAAATGGCGATTGATGCGAGAGTGGGTCGGTTAGGAGGATCAGGAGGGAAGTGAAGTTATAAAAGCTAAAAATTCAAGCCAAACATTCGTACAGCACATGGGGTTACAATAGAGCAACGTCAAGTGACGTCATATTGGCTACGAGACACCATTTGGAGGTAATAGCTACAAGGTGCACTAGATTAAAATGTAACGGAAAAAACGGACCTTCTAGTCAAGACAGTGCTTTGAGAGCGGTTTTCTTAGGCTTAAAATAACGTTGTTTTCTCCAACAACAAAAATCGCGCGTTATAGTCTTAAGAAATCCAGTCTAATAGCATTGGCTTCAATAAGACGATCTTCCTTTCTCCCTCCAGTGCTCCTTGCAGCTAACCCAGTTACTGGCTCCACCATAGAGTTACACACAATAATACTACGTCGTGTCACTGCCCTATAGATTGCTCACAAAACGTCAAACAGTGTTCATTGTTGAAAAGAAAGGATGACAATCAAATACAAAGTCTTGAGTATTACAACCATCGGGCGTTCATATCGGCGCCTCGATATCGGGAATCGGCAAAACGTAAACAAACGACATTTGTTCAGTATATTTAACCACTACAGGAAGGCACACCACCGTAAAAACAAAAAGGATTTCATTAACGAAACTATAGCTTCTTTTAAATTAGTATCGGCCCTGTGTTGCATGGATAAATAGGCCTTCTCCCGAAACAAATTCTTCGTCAGCTCCTACTTAAGAAACTAAAACGGAAGACAAAAAGAATTAAGCTTAAAAGCAGAAAGTTAGGTCTAAAATAAACGTAGCCACGGCAACGTCAAATCTCCACACCGTGTTGCATAAATGATAGGCCTGCCCTCGAACCCACTTCTCCGAGGGCTGCTTCTTGCGAAATTAAAACACCAGGTAAAAAATAGGCCTAAAAGCTGAAAATTATGCCTAAAATCTAAAACTAGACCTTAATGCTGACATATTTTTAACCGGCATTTTTTAGCACAACCGTCCCTCTGGCCACTGCATTTCCGAGATGACCTCACATACCAATGGAGTAGAGGTGAGTGCGGGTCGGGTAAACCGCGGTTCGACGCGATTCGGGTCGGTTCCGGGACGGGTCGGTTCCAAAAAAAAATGCTGTAGGTCTGAAAAATAAAATTACGTGCGGTTTCGGGTTAACCGCAGGTGACCCGCAGATACAATAAATAACCGCTCATAACCGCGTGTCATAGAAAATGCGAAACAATCGTGGCTATTGGTTTTTTTCCTTGCTTCCCTTCACCATGAAGGCAAGGTCAATTGAGGTAGAAAATGCAAGACCCGAAACCGAAACTTCAGTGCGCCGTCAATAGCAAATTAAACCGTACAAACAGCAAATGCATGCTTCAGGAGGAGGAACGGACGCCGCTGTCAAGACTTTTTAAAACTTATTTTTAACTAACTAAAAAAATAATAATTTGAAGAACAAAAATAATAATCAACTAAAGAACGGCGTGTGTTGATTTATAACAATGTCTTCGGGTGGCTTTCTTTAGTTTCTTTTGTCTTTTTATTTAGCGGTTAACCGCGGGAAAACCGCGTTCGGGTCGGGTCGGGTTTTATTATAGCACACATTTGCGGTTTCGGGTCGGTTCGGTTGTCAGTTTAGGCGTTGCGGTTCCCTGCAGGTCGGTTCCAGTTTCTGTAAATGCGGGCAATTTTGGTTCCCAAAAATTAGAAACGCGCCCACCTCTACAATGGAGTCATTACCGGAAATTATGAATGGCACAATACGAACGGTGGAGGCGGGAAGTGGAGTGGGAAGGGCACTAGTGTACAATATTCCACTCAGCACTGGTTGATTAAAAAAATAAAGAAAAATGACCATGGTTTTAAGGAAAAAAGTGGTTTGGAAATATCATAGGATAATCTTGGCGTATCCCATTACACTGAGCTAAACAACTGTATACCTCTCTTATTCCCACATCCCGACTGAAAAAAAAAAAAAAATTTCCGCCAGCTTATAGAGGTGCTTGGTCGGTTGGGTCACTTTTAAGCTTCTTACTCCAAGAATCTTAAACCACGCCGCTCTGTGAACCTGTCAAAATCCAGTTGTACAAAGAGCCGCTAATGCACTGTCACACGACTGAAAAAGTAGAAGAAGTAAACATCGATTGTCAATTTTCTGGTCTTCGTGAAACTAACAGAACGACGAGAGTGTAGAAACGGAAAATAAAGAAAAGAAAGAAAATAAGCGAATTCCGGCCAAAAAAGATAAAAAAGCCGACGAGACAAGACACCGTGATAAACACCAAGTGTGTTATTGTTTAAAGCCATTGGTAGAAGAATTCAAACAACACACCAGACAGTCGTATTAGTCTTAGTTATTTTTTAATGCGATATTTGGATGGTGAAGCTTACCACGTGTGGAGTTCGGTGTTAGGCTGTCGATTCTTTTCATCCTGTCAACGACATTGTTGCATCTTATTGACACCGCGAAAAAACCAAATGGTGGTTCGGTCACGATCTTCGGAGAAAGCGATTTACGAATCTTTAGGATGGATGGATAGACATATATACATATATATACCCACGCACACACACACATGTATTTGTATATATATACAGTATATCCTAAAGATCCGTAAATTGCTTCCTCCAGGATCTTTACCGACCCACCACTTGGGGTTTTTACGGCGTCAAGGCGTCAAGAAGGTGCAACAATGTCGTTGACAGGATGAAAAGAATCGACCGACTAACACCGAACTCAACGCGTGGTAAGCTTTACCATCCAAATATCGTAAAAAAAAAAAACGAAGACTAATATAATACAACTGGTGTGTTGGTTGAATCATTTTACCAATGGTCTTCAACAGTGACACTTAAAAGACGTGACGGGCATGCTTTCACGTGTCGTTTTACGTTTCAAGTCCTTCGGCATTTAGTTCGGCATTTGGTTCGGCACCGAAACCATTAGCCGAAATTAACGATTTACTAACTTAAATTTGGAAATGGGTCATAGCATACAAAACCCAACAAGTTTTCAGGAAAAAGCATGCTGAGACAAAAGTATTTGATTGGTGTTTTGGTTGAATTTGTTTACCAATGGTTTTTAACAACGGTCTTCAAACATCTTCAAACAGACATGGCGTGCAGACCTTCAGGTATCGTTTTGTGTTTCAAGTCTTTTAGTATCAAAATCCCGAAACCCCCTAACCCAAATTTATGATTTACTAACTTGTATTCAGAAATAAGGTCCAGAACGCAAATTCAACACGTTTTGAGGATAAAGTACTTTAAGACACGATTTAAAAACATACACCGGTTGGAACAAATCTGAGAACACTTTGGTGTTTCTCTGTAAGGCTTGTGTACCCTGTAGCATTATTCCAACGATATCTTCCCTGGGAACCAAGTCTTACAGGGAAGCACCGGGATAATCCACAATGTGTTCTCTGATATTTTCCACCCGATATATGCTGTGCACCAGAAAAAAACAAAAATAAAAGAAAATATATAAAATACATGAAAATTAAACTTACCGGAGTTAATTTGGGTGACTCAGGTTTCCTTACAGACAAGGACAATGATGACACTTTATTTTTTTTCCCGCCCTTCTTGGAGCTAAAAAAAAAAAAAAGGAAAAAAATTACATAAAATTACGTTTCTGGACCTCTTCACATCACATTACGAATCATTTAGCACGTGGGTTAATTAAAGTTGAAGCTTCTTTTCTTGAGCGAGATGTTCGACAGTTGCGAACGTCAGAAATAACTTTTTTGACGTAATCATTGGCAATGCTTGCATGCCAAATTACGTCATTTTCAACGTTGCGAGTGCCCAACCACTAGTTTGTCTGTTTTTCTGCTGGGGAAACGATATTGTTTGCTGTTTTGTTCTGATATGGTTGAATTTCATGGCTAGGGAGCCCTTTGGTGCATGCAATTCACGTGTTCGCAGATAAAATTCCTCCTACACATATTTCTGCAGGGAGGAATAATTTTTTTTTTTGGGGGGGGAGCAAATGTAGGAGCAAAATTTAAAGGTCAAAGATAAGCTTAAAAACTACTTTCCACAGGCATTTGAAACGGGGTGAAAACAAACCCTGTGTACCGCAGGGCTCTGTACTTGGACCCTTGCTGTTTATTGTATTGGAAATTTGTCAGTGCCATCTGAGATTGAGTACATCTTTGGTTGGGCGGATAACTGGTAGTTGCCAATCTCGTATGCAGAGTGTAAGTTTTCATGTTGGGAGTCAATATCAAACTTTGGCATACACCATAAATACTGAAAACTTAAATGCAAAAACTGTAATAGATACAGGCGTGTGGTTTGTGTCACACTTCAAGTCATATAGTCAAGTGTTGTCATGCGGTGCTGGCATCAAACAACAGATCAGCCACAGTTCAAAATTACTTCAGCCCGGGCAATACACACACACCAAGTTATGGTCATTCAAGGCGTAAGTTCGTCCACTTTTGAAGTATACAAACCCAATCTGGTCACCACATCTCCTTAAGGATATCGACCACCTCAAATCATTTTACAAAATCTTTACCAGGTATGAGGAATCTGAAGCACTGTATGCATCTGAAACAAGTGGGACTCGACTCTTTCGAACTCTGTAGATTGAAAGCTGATCTTTCGTTAGCGTTTCAAGTAGGCCTACTCTCCACAGGCGTCCTACCAATCTTCGAAGTTAATCCTGTAACCTGGACTAGCGGCCAAAGCTCCAAACTTGGCGCAAAACACATGACCAGCTTGCAGACAAAATTTCTTTGCCAGTCATTTTGAGTTTTTTTAAGTTTTGAGTTTTAAGTTGGTGACATTTAACAACTTGATTTGTGAGGGAATTACGGAGTATGAACTACGAATTTTTAAAAGATGAATGTTTCAAATGTAGTTAAGTTTGAAAAAAAACACGAAAAAAAAAAGATATTCCAGCACTGCGTGAAATTATATTTATGATGGTGGGTACAAAGTCATTACAAATACGTAGCGTGGATTTGGCATACCCTTTATAACGATACTGTACCCAAGAAATTATTTTGGAATTTTTTAAAAGCAAATTATGACTGTAGGGTCTTTTTAAAACTAGTTTAGAACCAAAAATAGTGTTTCCCGAGAGGTTAGTTTGGTTTACACGTACAGTGCAATTTATAGCAGACGCTATACAATTCACCCCAGTCGACGGTATGCACCTTAGTCTATTGCGGCTGTCAGATGTGCTAAGTAGTGTTCACTGACCGCCCGCTGTTGCCAGCTGTCGGGCCAAAGCTGCGCTTTATGGTGGCAGCCAAAAACCAAGCCCTTACAGAACAGGAACAGCTAATAGAGCCACGATATTGCGCCTGTTATTCCCACGGAACCCCAGAAACCAATAAAAGCTAACACCTTGGCAGGTGAGAAAGTAAATTACATCTTCATGGGCTTCCAGCAACAACAAATCGAAATTAGTAGAGATCAGTGGTGGCCTCGCAAATTGCCTCCCGTTAGGCCTGGAATTGGTGTACGTTGTTCCCATGGCCTATCAACTTCCGGATGAGACACCATGGCGTCGTAGTTAAACCACCCCATATATACGTTGTTAAAATAAATAAATTAACTGTAAATGGGACGTAAAGTGCTACAAAACGAAAGCGAAACGCTTAAAGGGAGCTGATGGGTTATCCAGTTGTTACATCAGCACGCGTCTTTCACTAAGTTTCGTCCATTTTCTTGAATGTAATAACTAGGAAGTCATGAGTTACACTGTCGACAAAATGGAAGAGAAGCCATTGCAAACAACCCGTGTTGCATTGGAGACAGCGTTTTGGCTCATTTTTTGGGTTACGTCTTTTTTCTTTGTCCATTTGCTTTCGTAGTGTGTCGCTCTATGGCGTTGCCGGTGGTTTCGGACTACTGGTGAGCAAATAGATGAGCCGCTCGCACAACCTGTGAATTTTGTCACCTTGATTATTCCTCAACAACGTGTCCGATTTTAAATTTTCTTTCTTAAAAGCACCTCTGGGTGTAACGTTATCAGTGTACAAAGTCTGGTATTAAATTGATGCAGTGGTTAGTTCGTGATGCGGCTACAAAGATTCCATTGGAGTGGATTCGTAAACGGAGAGAGCTCCATTCGGTCTTCGGCCTCGCTTCGCTCTATGTAGGCTACTTTACTGAATAAACAGAACGCGGGCTACTTTTCTGTTTTATGCTCAGTTTTCCAAGCTGTGACGTCGACGAAGGGGTTACGTTTTGTTAGGAAGAAAATAAGAAATGCCGCTAAAATTTCAAATTTACCTAGCCGAGAACAGAACTACCTTCCATGTCTTTTTTTTTTTCAAGTTCTAGATTAGTCGTGAGATTCGAACCGGCGTACACTCGGTTTGGAGACTTGGACGAGCTACCGACTGGGCTGTGTGATGGCTTGCTTTGCTCGGGGTTCCTCCAGGGACCCTCCACAAAGCTCGCAGTGGGCCTAGGGACTCACTTGTCACCATCTTGCAGTGTACAGTATGATGCACACCGGGGACTGAAGCGGCCATTTTCACGAACTGTGAAACACTATACCAGTGAACAAGAGAATATGCTACCCTAAGATTACGTAACGAAATAACTACTTCAAGATAAGATGTTCTACTTCGACCGCTTTAAGCCTTTGTCTTGCTGGTTGCTGTGTCGATGCTGGTTACTGTTTCGATATAAGATGACTGCTTGTTGATAATAGTAAGCTGCTGTGTTGACAATAGCAGGCTGTTGTGCTGAGAATAGTATGCTGCTTTGTTGCGAATAGTAGGCTGCTGTGTCGATAATAGCTGGTTGCTGTTTTGATAATATCAGGTTGATGACCAGGAGTGGTTAACGCTCGTTAAACCCTTTGAAACCATTTGGGTTGCTTGTTGATAATAGCCAGCTGCTGTGTTGAGAATAGCAGGCTTCCGTGTTTATAGTCGTAGGCTACTGTGTTGATAATAGCAGGCTCAGGCTGCTGTGTTGATTATAGCAGCTGCTGTGTTGAGAATAGCTGGTCACTGTTTCGATAATAGCTGGTTGATTGTTGAGAATAGCAGGCTGCTGTGTTGATAATAGCAAGCTGCTGCGTAAACAATAGCTGGCTGCAGTGTTGATAATAGCAGGCTGCTGTGTTGAGAATAGCTGGTTACTGTATCGATAATAGCTGGTCACTGTTTCGTTAATAGCTGGTTGACTGTTGAGAATAGCTGGCTGCTGTGTTGATAATAGCTGTTTGTTGTATGGATAATAGCCGATTGCTTGTTGATAATAGCAGGCTGCTGTGTTGAGAATAACAGGCTGATGTTTTTTTGATAGGCAACTGTGTTGAAAATAGCTGCTTGCTGTGTTTATAATAGCTAGTTGCTGGCTGTCTTCACTTGTCCGCTCGATTCTGCTATGGTTTTTTTTCTAAAATAGAGCGGGTAATTTTTTTCTGTCTCGTCTTTCTTCACCTTTCTCCCTTTTCCCGCCAACCCATCTGGGCTAGGTCAACGACTGCCTCTCTTTTCTACAAATAACTACTTGAAACGCATTAGGCAAACGGCGCTAAGACTTTTACTCCCTTCAAAAAGTTGTCCCATCTCAATTTCTCAGCTTCACTTCTTTAATTTCTTGCGAATGCGACTAGCCAACCACTAAATCTAACTCGTCTAAATTGTGTCATTCTCACTCTCTAATCTGCTAATTAGAAATGGCTGTTTTCTGCAAGAGAAGGGCGGCGAAGACTAATTATCCGCCTAATTATCCCCCCTTTGCGCTTAACCCAATGTTAAGACTCCGAATTAATTAAGTCTTCGTTTAGATTACAATTTAAATTGCGTGGATTGTCACCGCGCTCAAAACTTAAGTGAGTTTGCCATACACATTCGTTATAGAGTAAAAGGGCGCTTAATTAGAGGACGACGGAAGCTTGAAGCCATTCGGGTTTTATCATTATACGGTAGCAGTAGTTGAACTTTAAAGCATAAACAATGTGCTGTAATGGTATACGTTTGGCCGAAATGGGATCATGTGACACTCATTAACACTCCTGACAGTAAATAGACGTTTTATAATCAAAAATGAGATTTACACAAGGTTAAATACCTCGGGGTTACTTTACGACAGCACTCTTAAACTGGAAGAGCCAGATCAGTGGTATTTTTTACAAGGCTGCGTGCATTAGTTTGTAAAATGTATTACATTAGAAAACTAGATTCAGTCAAAATGCTGTATTAGGCTTTTCGGCCAGTCTCTCTTGCAGTGTTCAGTCATCTGTTTGGGGTGCCAGCCACATGAATGTTGCAAATTCGGTCATCAAACTTCAAAACGAAACTGCTAGGGCGATGAATTCAAAAAGCAACGGGATCACTCTTTCCCAATTTATCACCATCTCGATATCACCATCAAGAAAAACCGGAGCTCACCTTTCCACTCGCCTTGTCACGAATTACCACACTAGGAATGAATCACTCACTCTTCCACGTTATGCAACTAAACTATTCAAAAGAACGACTACACAAAATCTACAAAATCTAAGTTATACCTTGGCAGTTGGCAGACAACTTCACAACTTGCCTATTTAACATCAACTTGCCTAATCAACTTGCCTAATTAACATCAAAGAGACAAGTAATTTGCACACGTTTCAGAAATATCTACTTGGGTTGTTGATTGACCTGAACAGAGATAGCTTGGAAGGCATCTTTGGCATAGTGAGCTGATAGTTCCTTTATTTTTCTTGTAAATATTGATGTTTTGCAGTTTTTTGTGTGCCTTTTTTGTTTTGCGTACCATGTTTGTTAAGTTTTAAACCAAGTTTTCCTTTCCTAAAGTTTTCCTTTGTTCATCTCAGAGTTTTGGTGATGGGAAACTTCCCCCTTTGCCCCCCTGTCCGAACACACCACTGTGTTCTTTTATTCACGCTTTCAAGTATCAGACTTTGGAGACGGATTCATCGTTTACCATCGCTTCACTAAGATATACAACCAACTAACATTGTTGGTTGTGTATCTTAATAAATAAATATTCAGAAATCCTGAAAGTGACATAAATGAACGAGGAAAACAAGCCACAGCGAAAATCATAACATTAGAAATAACGTAGTATAGTTTGTTCCACATTATCATTTGCAGGAAACTGATTGTCTAACGCTATACGTTTCCTTCCAGTACGAATGCAAAAAAAAAACACGTCAATATCCCACTCGTAGACTCTAAACAGTACCTGTGCCGGGTTTACAAGTGATATCCACATGTTTTTGCACTCGTAGTGCAAGGAAACGTGGCGTCATACAGTCAGCTTCCTGCAAACATAATGTGGAACAAACTATAGAGCAGCGTCAAGTGACGTCATATTGGCTACGAGACACCATTTGGAGGTAATAGCTACAAGGTGCACTAGATTAAAATGTAACGGAAAAAACGGCACTTCTAGTCAAGACAGTCCTTTGAGAGCGGATTTCTTAGGCTTAAAATAACGTTGTTTTCTCCAACAACAAAAATCGCGCGTCTTAGGTCTAAGAAATCCCTCTTCACATCATCGGCTTCAGTATGACGGCCTTCTGTTTCTCTCTGCAGTGCCCCTTGCAGCTAACACATTAAGGCTCCAGCATAGAGTTATACACAATAATACTACGTCGTGTCACTGCTCTATAGAATAATCCGGGTCGTGCCACTCCAACGAAACGTAAGTTATAAATGTGGCTTACTGTACTACGTTATTGCTGGCGTACGATTTTCGCTGTTTGGCTTTTCCTGTTTCCTTCGTACCCTGTTCTTTTTCACTACTGGAATTTTCGTGCTTTCTGGTGTTTTCGCTTGCCAAAAATGTACAAGGTTTTTTTTCTGATCCAGCCCAACTACCAAGAAATATAACTAAAATTCCACGTTCTTTATCATTTGCAACCAACTGCGCGCCCAGTTGACTATCCATTCTCAGTTTGACAGGGTAATCTAATGGCTTACGAAAACCAAGCCCAACAATAAGCCCCCAAAGCCATTTTGCAGCACGAAGATCTTGGCGTAAGGCCAACAACTTGACTTTTGCAACTTTGCAGCGCCAGAACCTCTCGCTCGACAGCCAGCCTGCCAGGAAGGAAGCTGTACACTTGACCCATTGTGATCAAATTCTCTTCTGTGAAACAGGACAAACAAAATTTCAAAGCCTTCAAATTTGCCTTGACTTTTTAGTCTTCTGGACAGCGAAAGCTGGGAAGCCTGTTGTGACTTTGTCCGTCCGCCGCTTTTTTTTTCCAACTCCGGAATGGTACCAGATAGATACAAACGGTTTACACCATTCGATTCAGCGTCTAAAAATGGGTTAAAGGAATTAAAAAAAAAAAGGCCGGAAGTGCGAAGCGAAAGAAGCCCACAAGTGATCGAAGTGGCCGAGAAGTGAACCCATGGTCCGGTACCAGAACGGTCTTCACCATTCGATTCCGCGTCTAAAAATTAGTTAAAATGAATTAAAAACAACTAAAAAAAAAACGGAAGTGGTCGACCGACAAGTGAACCCATTATGTGTGGAACGGTACCAGATAGAGGCTGGGAAGCTGGGAAGCCTGAAGCGACTTTGTCCGTCCGCCGCTTTTTTTCCAACTCCGGAAAGGTACCAGTGGAGACAAACGGTTTTCACCATTAGATACAGCGTCCAAAAATTGATTAAAGGAATAAAAAATCGAAAGTTATGAAACGGAAGTAGCCGACAAGTGAGCCTATTATCTAGGGAACGGATCGAGACAAACGGTTTTCACCATTAGATTCAACGTCCAAAAATAGTTATAAGAAATAAAAAAAACCCCGGAAGTATGAAGCGGAAGTTGCCCACAGGTGACAGGAAGTGCCCGACAAGTGAGCCCATTGGAATGCTACCAGATCGAGACAAACTGTTTTCACCATTACATTCAGCGTCCAAAAATTGGTTAAAAATTACATTTAAACAAAATCTGGAAATCTGAAGCGGAAGTGGCCCGAAAGTTGCGGAAGTGCACAGAAGACCGGTCGTGACTAGGTAGTCGCTGCTCCAGCTCGTCTATTTTGCAGCGACACTAGTTCTTTTTACATGAGAATAGCCATAATTTTCCAAACTACACGAATTTTTCGGAATGGATTATTTTGTTCAAATGTTTGCACTTCCACCAATTTTTGCTACCAGGCCATGGTGATTCATCCACACAAAACGCCATCCGATTTACAGCACTTCACTTCCTCCATATTAATCGCTCTGTTCTTGGCGAAGGGTTCTTTCTGCCCACTCACCCTTTCCTATGCGATATATTTTAACAGTCTTAGTTCAATTCTGTCTGGGTGACTAGGGGACTTTTCTGATTTTACTTGAAAGTGGTTCCGATTTTGGAGTCGAAACGTCGTACTTTCTGTATTACGTAATTTTGTTACCCTTATGATCGCATTCCCTCTATTGACCTACAATAAAAGCCGTTTATTGCATAAAGCGCTTGACTTTGACACTTATAAACTGGCATGTATATTTATTTAAACAGCTCAAAACGTAAATTTTCGGCTCTTACGGGAGCCATTGGAGATGGAACTAAAACCACAAAAATATACACGAAATAACTAAAATTACAACTGTAAAGCCCCACAACAAGGCCAGAAACCACTCGCCACAAACATAACATCAACCGAGCAGAACAGCAGCCATTTTTACAGACATGACGTTATTTGTACAAATGGCCGCTGGTTAGCTCGGTTGGTGTTGTGCTTGCGGTGAGTTGGTTTTTGGCATTCTTGAGGGGTTTTAAGGTTGTAGTCTTACATATATACACCGACCGAAAACTGGAAAACAACCACGTGCGAAACAAAACCCCAGGAGAAACCGGGACGATTGCTACTGTGTATATATATACACTAGCAATCGTCCCAGCTTCGGCTGGGGTTTTGTTTCTCCCGTGGTTGTTTTCCAGTTTTCGGTCGGTGTAACCTGAACGTTGAATGTGAATTTTTCTTCCTAGAATACTACCCTTTTACTCCCATCCTCTACCTCCCCTCCCTCTTTCCTCTCATTATCTGCTCCTCATCCCTGTCCCGTTTTCCCTGCCGCCCGTCTACCCTCCTCCTTTCCTCCTATCCTCTCCCTCCTTTCTCCCTTCCCTTCCTGTCCTCCTACCCTGTACTTCCCTTCCTCCTCTATGGTACACGTAGTTGAATTTGGATGGGTAGCTCGAGTTAATTACTGCCCCTCTCCCTCCTCCTGTCTCTTCTCATTCTGTAAGACTTTTCAAGAACTGATTGGGTGTGCAGCCCAAACAACACCCAAAAAACTTACCTTCCAAGTTCAGTCAATGCGTAATCATATGCTTATTGGTAACACACACGTTGCTCCCTTCCGCCCCACCCTCTAAATCTCTCCTCACACGGACAGTCCCCGTCCAGGAGCGACCCCGTTCCGTGTGAAAAATAACTGTCCTTCGTGAATGACGTCATAGATGACCGCGCAGGGCAAATTGTTAGTCGAGGCAACAATGTTCTAATTTCAATTTTTTTTCGCTGGCCAGAGAATTAAAATTATTAACACGCTTGCCCGTTTTCATTGTTGGGGTTCTTGGGGGTAGTGTTTCTTGCGTTGTCGTCGTTTTTACTGCGGAACTTTGCTTTATAACGTAAGATTTCTTAATGAGTCCCACATGAAAGCCGTGTTTTAATAAATGCACATGCGAGTTGAGTAGAGTGTCGGATTACGTGATTTATAACGTGTTCTTGGCTGGCGCCTTTATCACCTTTATCGCGTCATTTGAAAATGCCTTATCAGTAAATAAACAATTAGCTGAGCAATGTCAAACAAATGTCATAAAAGTGATGAAACCGTTTCTACCTAAGTGCAGAACAGACCATCGAAAACGCAATTTCACTTACTCGGTTGCAAGAAATTAGAAATGCTTCCTGCAAAGTATCAAGCAAGGGAAAAATCGTATAGGAAATCTGCTTACATTTGAAAATTATTTTATATACATTCTCAATAAATTTATGGTTCGAACTAGGGCGGTATCTGATCGCCTTTAAACCTCTAACTTTCGTTCGTGATTAATGAAAACATTCGTGGGCAAAGTTCCTATAACTATTGTAAAACGTGCTAAACTACACGTCTTTTGATTTCATATTTAATTGTAATTGTTTGTATTTTTTTTTGTATTTTTTTCTATACGTTTACATTATGATAATACTATACATTGGGTTTACTCCACATAAACAGATTCGTAAGAGCCTCGTCAAGTTTCCCCTCATGTTTTTTACATGAAATTAATGTTTCTTCTATCCATTCTATTAAATTCATTCTATTCCACCCATGCATTCTATTCCATTTGCGGATTCTAATTCTTAGGTATCAAAATTAATCATACATCAACTTTCAGGGAAATTATTCACGAAAATTCACCAGAAACGACATATAGAGCGATACTTAAAGGTGCCTGTTCACCATTTCGATAGCGTTGCCGATATTCTAAACACAGCATCCACGTTCCAGATTCTCCGTCATCCAGTAGGTTGATGTCACGTGATCATGTTATAGTTATAAAAAACGCGACACTTCTGCAAATAGTGTTGTTCCATTTTTAATCTACCGCTATGTCTTTATATAGAGCAATGACATGGCGTCGTGTTATTGTATATAACTCTATGGTGGAGCCAGTCACTGGGTTAGCTGCAAGGGGCACTGGAGGACGAAAAAAAAGGCATCTTACTGAAGACAATGTTGTTAAGAGTGGATTTCTTAGGCTTATAACGCGCGATTTTTGTCGATTTGTTGGCAGTTGTTGACATTTTTAAGCAAGTGGAATCTTTATTTTCCGATTACAACGTCGCAGCATAAGGGATTGGAGAAAACAACGGTTTTTTAAGCCTAAGAAAGCCGCTGTCAAAGCACTGCCTTGACTAGAAGTGCCGTTGTTTAGCCCTCCATTTCAATCTCGTGACCCTTGCAGCTATCTCTCTTGTAGCCAATATGACGTCACTTGCCGCTGCTGTATTGCTCAACGCTCGGCTCAAAAAATTTACGATGCTGCATCTAGGAGTTGAAAAGGTGAAAAGGTAAAATCAAAACAGCAAAAGAACACAAATAAACTTTCCTATAAGGAGTCAGATACTATAGTGTTACTGTACTGTTTAGTCCACGTGAAACCATACTGCTGCATCCTACCAGTTCCAGGTTTTCCAAAGCAGTTGAGGCTTATTTCCAGGCTATTTACCGTAATTTTAGGTAAGAATGTTTTCGCACACATTTAACCAGTTCTAACTTTTTTTATACGGCTTAACACAGTGCAAAAAAAGTAGCCCGATTTACTAAACTTTTAGGTTTCAATACAGAACTACATGGATAACATTTTTACCCCCACTGTATAAATCTTTACGGATTTTTATTTGTTTTTGTTTGAGTCTTAACAACAGTCCTAAAGATTCAGTTCTGTTTGCCTTTTTTCGTTTACTACGCATTTTGGGGACTTCTGGTTTCTGGTTTTCCCTCATTTGTTCCGTCGTGAATGGCCGCCATGAAGGCCGAAAATTAAGGACGTTCTTTAGATGCGTATTAAATGTGTAAATGCTGGAAGCGTCTTATTGGACTATTGTGTACGCGGCCGATCTTGAGTCTTACAGGTATTTATGAGCGGCTTCGTCTTCCTGGCGAGGTCGGTTTTAATCGACGTCCGCCATTGTTTTTGTAACCATCTTGGATATCAACAAGGTACTCTGCTGCCAAAAACATACAAATGATGATCTGTGTCGTTGTAGGGCGAACTCAAGATAGGCTGCGGATACTATACATATTCGGCTATTTAATAATTAGTGTAACGTCGCAATGATTTTTTTTAGTGCAACCACAATCAACTTAGTCCTCCGTCTTTTGGCTTTCAACAACATCGCCACAGTTCCCCACACAGATTTCTTTAAAAAATGTCACCAGTGTACTTCAGCGCCGAAAGAAAGCTGTAAATGCGTCATACACGGTGGTCCACAAAAAAACTGACGACCCTAAATTTTCCAAGTCCAACTTTTCTAATAAGCATCCCTCAGAACCAGGAGAGGACAGAAATCAAATCAATGAAACGGGAAGATT
Source organism: Lithobius niger (assembly GCA_023313725.1). NCBI lineage: Eukaryota > Metazoa > Arthropoda > Chilopoda > Lithobiomorpha > Lithobiidae > Lithobius > Lithobius niger. The sequence goes on from JAHWFP010269128.1 coordinate 19,459, forward strand.
TCTGTCCTCTCCTGTTTCTGAGGGGTGCTAACTAGAAAAGTTGGACTTAAAAAATTTAGGGTCGTCAGTGTTTTGTGGAGGCCCCCCCCCCCCCGTACAGCTTGTATTTTATCATTGTACTTAATTTTTACTTTGAGTTTAGAATTTTATTTTATTGCATGTCTCTTCCTATTCCCCTTGCAACTCCACTAAAGCCCAGTTCAAGGAAGTAAGCCAGAAGGATGGTTAGATCAGGGTTTATTTCCAGGGCCACGCGGTCTGTCCTTTAGAGATGTTGTTCAGGGGTTCAGGATGCTCTAGAGTGGGCTGTAGCAGAGTGGCATACTTCAGGAGGAGATGCTGCTGGTTAGGGGACCAGCTCCCACAGACAAGCTCAAGGGGGCTGCATGGCCTTTTATACCTAGAGCTAGAGACAGAAGCCACCACAGGTGGTGTAAGGTGTTTCCTGTATCATATCCTGCTATCCCATGAGCCTCCTCCGCTAGCAGCCACCTCTAGTGACAGATTATGCCAGAGCTTCCCTGACCTCTGATCTCTAGGGACTGGACCATACATCAAAGTACATAGCATCACTGGAATACATTATCAATAATAACAAATACACATAGTATACAATAAGGAGCCATAGCATCAAGGTAAGAAGGCCCAGTAAGGCCCTATCTTCTTAAGGTATACGAGGAAAAAGGGAAGCCGTGGAAATGGGCGTTGTACCCTGCTAAAGGCTTTCTAAGCGACGTGGCAGGTCTAACTTTGGTGGCAAGGCAGCCGTACCCCATTCTTCCTCCCTCCTTTCCCCTTTTTCCCCTTCCCCTCATTGGACATGCGGTGCACACAGAAGCTTTTAACTCTTATATGTTAATTTTTTTTTTTAGCTTTGGCTGGAAGTCAGTGGCTTTTATGGTCCATTCCACGCCTGCTACAAATTTTCAACAAACTTTTATTATTATTTTTATTATAGTTTTTCCGTCAACCTCAAAACAACAAAACAAAAAAACTAGGTGGATTTTTTCTTGGGCTTGAGTAAAAACAGGACGGGTCCAATTTTCACACGTCTATCACGAATTGCCGCCTCATTCACTTGTTCCGTTATTTCTTACGTGAGCAAGATTTCCGATAATCTTAGAGAGACAGCTGATGCTCGAACTCAAGACGTCATCAACAAAAGTTAAGAGCTTCTTTTTCGTTTTCGTTGGAGAGGAAATGAGGTCCCTGAAAACCATCCAAAATAAACAGCCATATGAAACGACGGTATTTTTTTTTTTTTTTACGTGGAAACGACGGACAGGGACGGAAGGGGATAAACAAACTGCGTGATTTCCATGCTTTTTTTCCTTTTTTTCTTTTCCGACTCGGGAAGGTTTTTCCAGAGCTGGCACTACACCGTCATCGCTCAACAGCAAAGAACAGTTTAAGGAAAGAAAAAAAGAATCTGGCGCGCTTTGGCTCTCAGTGCCTGAATTCAGGGCCACTAAATATCGAACCGAGATCGTCCTTGGAAAGCACAGCCAAATCGTTGAGCATATGAAAAAAAAAATCGAACATTTCCCCCAACACCGATTGAACAACAAGTAGAAGGATAAATCCGAATGGACCCTTCCACAAAATAATGTACATCCCTAGACACTTTCCGTACGACACGACGTAAGGAAAGAATTGTTCACAAAGTAGGTCAAAGTAGTTTGTTTTCACATTTAAGAAAAGAGAATCATTTTATTGCTTATTGATTTATTTATTTACAGTCGGTGCACAGGAGGGGGAGGGGGGCATTGTCCTAGCCCTGTTTTACAAAATGCCCTTTTTGTAAAAAAAAAAAAAAAAAAGGTCTTTGTGCGGCGACATTTGCTGACGATGGTGCATGAGAAAGGCCTTAAAAGGCCTAAAACTGAAAAAAGGCTTAAGCTGGGATTTTAAAAAAGACTAAAAAATGGTGTCCCGTACAGAAAATGTTCAAAATAACTTACTGTTTTTTGTTTTTTTTTGTTTTTTCTTCTTTACTATGTTTTCTTGCTAAACGTTGCCCCTGTCCTCTCGGGTGTCTGCGCACGCTACTGTTTATTTATTTAGTTTATTTGAAATATTTATTTATTTGAGATATTTAATTGTTGTCTATTTATTTATTTTTCAGTAGGGTTATAAAGTTTGACATTGTTGCACCAGAGATTTAACCTAACCTAACCTGGGAATGTTGGTATGATGTTAGGAGATGCTAGTCTGCTTGGAAGGCTGCTCGGCATAGCTTGTGGTTGCTTAGCAACAGAGGGAGGAGCTTGGTTTGAATGTGGTGGCAGTTAAGAATGTTTATTATCACCCAATTTCACGATCTCAGTCCTCCTTTAACAATAGAACACAAAGGTTTCAAAAGGTTTAACGAGCGTTAACCACTCGTGGTCATCTGCCCGAAGCCCTAAGGCCCTATGTCTGCAACAGCCAGATTCCCAGGCGGTCACCCACCCAAGTATCAATCCAGCCCAATGCTGTTAACTTCGGGGATCTGACGAGAACCGGTGTTTCCAGCACTGCAAGGCTGCAGTGGATTAGGACTGAGATGCAAAAGGAGGAGTGATATCGGATATTACGCTTGCTCTTGGATATCACGACTGGATATCACGCCTGCTTATGAATTAAAGAACATCATGCTTGCTCCAGATGTTAAAACGGACGTTACAGCCTCGATTAAAATACAGTATGTCCCAAAAGTCACTACACAAATGGGAAACTTGTCACACACCGAATCACTACACAAACTGAGCAAATCACCACATTCATGTTTGGTCATTGCAGTGTGGGAAAAATGTTACTTCAGCACTGCATACCAAGGATCATCAGTTAGTGGAAAAAATGCCACCAAAACTAACTACTGACCAGCGTGTGGAGTTGGTGCTCCTCTACGGTGACAACCACAGGACCACACGTCAAGTCGTGGAAGAATTCCATCGTCGTCATCCAGCCATCCCTGCCCCTAGCAATAAAACGGTTGCGGATATTGTGAAGCGCTTTAAGGAGACCGGGTCCGTGCAGGATAGGAAACTGACTGGCAGACGAAGGACTGCTACTGATGACGCACACGCAGTTGACGTGATTGCACGGGTTGCATCCAATCCCATCATGAGCACTCGGCAGATTGGCCTGGATGCAGGTATAAGTAAAAGTGCTGTGTCCAGAATCATGAAACGAGAGAAGCATCATCCCTATCGCTGTAAAGCCGTCCATACAATACAGGATGGGGACCCGCCACGACGTACAGCATTCTGTGACTGGGCACTGGGGCAGGAAGCCGCTGACCCGGACTTTACCACAAACATTATCTTTTCCGATGAGTGCCTCTTCCACATGGATGGTCGTGTCCACACGCACAACTTGCGGTATTGGAGCGCAACCAATCCTCATTGGTTCCGTCCATGTCGTGACCAAGGTGCCGCCAGGGTGATGGTATGGGCCGGCATTTGGCGAAACAGGGTTGTAGGACCGTTTTTCGTTGACAATAATGTGTCAGGTTCCAGCTACCTCACCCTGCTTGAGGGACGATTACAGGACTGGATTGATGAACAACCCCTTGCCGCTGTTCGACGTATGTGGTATCAACAGGATGGCGCCCCTCCCCACTTTTCATTGGCGGCCCGGGCCCACTTGGACAGTGTGTTTCCTGGAAGATGGATAGGCCATGCAGGGCCTGTTGCATGGCCACCACGTTCCCCCGATCTCACCCCACTGGACTTTTACCTGTAGGGTTACGTGAAACAAGAGGTTTTCCGAACACAGCCAACCTCAATTTAGGACTTACACGCACGAATTGTTGACGCGTGTTCAACTGTACCACCCGAGACGCTAGATGCTGTCCGTCGTGATCTTTCTCAACGCTTGGAAGCGTGCATCGCTACTGGAGGAGGCCACATTGAACATTTGTAATCCGTCCCTGTAACATCAGTAACAGAAAAATAAAGGCATATTTATCCCATTTGTGTAGTGACTTTTGAGACATACTGTATAAGAACAGCACCGTAAAAATCCAGTTTTTTTTAAGCAAGAAAAAAAATGCTTTTGTTTTCTTTATTTAAATTTTCTTGTAGCCCGAAAACATTATGACACTGAACTGTATAAGGTTGAGAACGATTTAAAATTACAAACGACATCACAGCCTTGATAAAAATTTAGAACAAATTCTATTTTTCTCTTCAGTCTGAACAGTGCAAAATTTTGTTCGGGGTAGCTCTCACCCTACCCCACTCCCGTTGTCCGCTCCTACGCCCTTCCTCTCCCCCTTCCCCCGTCCCACCACTCCGCAAAAATCGTGACAAAGACTAATGCTAGCCCTTTTGACACATCCGTCTGTCATGGTTTTCATTATTTTTTTTATTCATTTATGAAATGTGGAGCTTTTCAACTTGAATTAAACCTAAACCAAAATTATTACACATAGCGTATACGTTTATTTATCCCTAATGGAGCCCATTTGACTCTCCGTTCTACAATTACACGAGTATTGTCTTACCGTATGACTGTTCCAGATTCCGAAAGCACCCATCATCACTCAACGAACGAACACCCAGTTAGCCAACAAAGGTTCTCTGCTTTTATTTCTGTATTGTTACTCGATTCCGAAGTGCCTCATCACCGTTCATTCCCCTGAAACTCAACCCCGAATAGCCCCTTCAGTCAACTTCTAAAAAAAACCCTTTAAGAGAAGTTGTCTGAAGGGACTGTTCGTCGTTGAGTTTCCGCGGTACGAACGGTGATGGGGAACTTCGGAATCGAGTTACAATCAATAAACACGAGCACAGAACCTTTCACTAAGGAAGGAATAACAATGCTGCCAACAATGACATCTTTGTCGCATTGTCGACCTTTCTGACCAAAAGAACGTCAGCACGATTCATTCTTTGTTGTATGCGTGCTGTACTATTGTTGTCGGACTGAGATCGTGAAATTGGGTGATAAATACGTTATCAGCCACTTTCCTCGGAGAGATACAACAATGGCTCGGCCCTGCGAACCTCGACATTGTTGTATCTCACTCCTCGGAAAGGTGGCCGATAACCTATACGTATAAGGCTAAGCGAAAGCTCCGTTTTCGTCTCTGTATATAATATTCTGTGATTAGGCTAGGTTTTTAATTTTATTGACGTGGTGGTCCTGTTTTAACTCGACGACTTTGTTTGTCCGTTTGTCTGTGCGGTTCCGCAGTTACGGCGGAACGCATGAACCGATTCTAATGAAATTTGGTGGGAATATTCTACGAAATTCGACCAACGACGCACTTGATTTTACACCAGTTGACATTCAAACTCTCTTTAAGTTTTTGGCTTGTAACTTGTAAATCGTTCGTCAGACTGAACGCAGATTGGTTACGAATACTCAGAATAACATGTTCATCGAAAAAGGTAGTATTGTAAAAAGGTAGTTTTGTAAAAATCCACGACGACGGCTTAAAACAGCATCCAAAAAAAAAAAAAAAACCCAAAAAAACCGGAGTTTGGCTTAACCGTTCATCGAGTTGAATAGAAACTGGTTAGAATAATACTTCAAATTAAATTTAAAAATTTAAAAAATAGATCCCATCTGTTCCGGCAATTCCTGGCCATTATTTCGGCCACCTGCCACGATCGGAGGTTTCCCGGATACAATCTCCAAGTTTTCACCTCCCCTGCTAAACTACGTTCTCTTTTTAAATTCCGTCGATTCATGTATAAGCGCATTAGTTTGCTTCAGGTGACGTTAGGTTTCAACAAATTGATTTATTTTTTGGAACCTTATGTCGTAGGGTTTTGTGGAACCTTATATCTACAGCGCTTATGTAAACTAGCATCTAACACTGTAATTTGAAGTTACGATTGCAACCATAAACCAATCTCTAATCGAGTTGGATTCTTGCAACACGTCAGTTCTTCCATTTTTTTTTTACGTTTATTTATTTTTTTACAATTTTCTAAAGACGCTCTCACCCGCATGCATCGCAACTCCAGCTCTTAGGCCCGCAGCCAATTCGTCACGTTCAGTGCTGGACTTGTCTCCTCCACCTAAGCTAACTCCTTTTGTCTCGCCACACTGCATTGGCTTGCACAGCCTAGCGACCAAATGGGTCAACTGCTTCCCGTCATTTTGGAGCTACGAAGAGGGATTCTTTCGACAGCGTTCCCTCTTGGCCTCTTCTCCATCGCTCAAGGCGCCGATCAATCGCGGACTGAAGAGACCTGCTCTGATGGATCGATAAGTCCAGAGATGCAGGTGTACGGAGATGGATAAAGACAGGCTGAACTTCCCCGGCAAGAACTGGCGGCCGCTGAACCGGGAGAGCTCAAATTATTACCAATTTTTGAAAATAAGAGTACTTTGTGTTTGCGCCCACGCTCTCTGAGGCTCCATTAATTTAGCACCACCACGACGTGTAGTCGTACCCAACTAAATACCGACAATTAGTGCTAGAAAATTAAAGTTGGTACTCATTCAATAAAATAATTATAATACTTTCAAAGGTGGTGGTGCCAAATTGATGCCGACCGCACCACCCTCTAGGATTAACTCGAAAAATATCTCATTTTTTTAGTGTTCAATTGGTGCTGAATTAGTGCTCAAAATGGAACATTTTTGGAGCCGTTTAGTTCGGGCGGTGCTACAACATCAACAGCGCCTCCCATCAAAAGATTGATAATTTACGGATTCTTACAGCACTAATTCCAATTTTCGAGCACTAATGAGTATTAAATAATGAGATATTTTTCGAGCCAATAATAGAGGGTGGCACTGTCAGCATCAATTTGGCACCGCCGCCTTTGAAAGTGTTGTATTTCTTTCATTGAATGAGCACTAATTTTGACTTTCCAGCACTAATGAGCACTAATCGAGCACTAATTGTCGCATTTAGTTGCGTACGATTAGACGACGTGGTGGCGCTGTGCTAAATTGATGGAGCCGTGGCGTTACGGTGCACAACTGTTGCTCTTCGGTCCCGTTGTAGACAATATCAAAGTCGGGAATGGTTGCCTCGAAGATTTCTTATTATAAATTTTCTCCCACGTAAAGCTGCAGTTGACTGCTCTAAGGTAAAAAAAAAACACTCTAGCATATAGTTGATCACAAGATATGGCGTCCTGTGACTACGATAAGAACCACCACCGAAACTTACAACTAAACGCTTTAACATCTCAGCCTCCAAGTTCTTAAGGCCATTAAAAAAAATGCTTGAGTGAGGAAGAGTCTAGCCTCTTGACAAAACCATCGACAAATCGTGGGTAATTTATCTTAATACCCTTGAAGATTGGGTGGTGAAAGAAGACCCAGGTGTAATTGCTGGACCGGTTGCATAGTATGACGTCCTTACATTGCAGCGATAAAGACCTCCAGCCTTAGATAAGTAATGGTAAAAAAACGATGTTGGGTCACAAACATACATACCCGGGAGTGACGTCATTTCCGGTTGTGACGTCAATTCCAGGGCATGTATGTTTGTCTATGACCCAACGTTTACGTTTTTTCTCCGCGTACTTATACGTATTAGGGGAAAAAAACGTAAACGTTGGGTCATTTACAAACAAACATACCCCAGAAGTGACGACATGACTGGAAGTGACGTCACTTCCGGGTATGTATGTTTATGACCCAATATCGTTTTTTACTACTACTTAGAGACACCAGCTCTTTCGACTTTGCTACTGTTACAGTTATGGTCTCTTTCGCCACCCTCTTCAAGAGAATTAAGGTGAATTACCCAAGTTTTGTCGATGGTTTTGTCTGTACTTTTCCTCGCAGAAGGAGCTTTTTGAATGGCCTTAAAAGCTTGGAGGCCAAGCTATTAAAGCTTTTATTTGTATGTTTGGGTGATGGTCCATATCGGCACCACAGGGCGTCATAACTTGCAGCCTACACCTGATCATCGCTGATCATCGTTTTAGTCGGAAGAAAATACCAATCAGCAAACATAGTCCAAGGAAGCAACTATAATGTCTTGGTTCTGAACAGGAAACTCGGTCCGGATGGTTTAAGTTCAACAATCCTTTTTTTCCAGAGGCGTATAAATACCAGCACTACTGTACGACGTGGAAGTATGCGTATTGTAAGTGTCCTTTCGTATTCCAGCACCTGTCACAAGGTCGACTGGAATATAAGCAGTGGGTCTCGCATCCCATCTCCAGACCAGAAACCAGGATAGAATATATAGGTAGTGCCACTCTTACTCGGACAACGGTAAATATTCGGATGGAACTAGTACCTGCTTTCAACGATTTACCGTCAGAGGGCACTGTCGTCTAGTACCAGGAAGCATAAATCATCACTGTGATCGAAGATATATTTTAAGCTATTAATTTTGTATTCTCATAGTGATCAATGTGTTTTAGCGCCACTAAAACAAATTGGTCACTATAAGAATACAAAATTAATCACTTAAAATGTATCATAAGTCAGATTAGGACATTAAAATAATTTTAAGAAAGGTCAGAAGTGGCTAATCAAGTTTTATTTTTAAAAAATCCAACATTCAGTTTTAAAACGGGTTGTCGTTATGAGCGGAGCTAAGTATAACGCATGGTTTTGTGTTCTGAGAAGCGTGTTAAGTGGCCGTTCAGGCTGAAGCTTCTTCCGTGATTCACGTTTATTGTAATGAACTACATACAGTTTGAATCGAACACAGAATAAGTTCTTCAACTCCGGATGTTACCCATGTACTAGTATTTCGTCAATTTTTGCAGGTATTGTCGCTATTACCATGGTAACGATGCCGCCATTTTCTTTATTTCAAGTTTCGTCTCCTACGAGCGCCTGACAATTGCTGCCTTCTGGTGCCGTTGATTGAAACATATTATTTTACACCTTTTTTTTCAGAAAAGCGTCACTACCTACTAATCTACCCTGCCAGAAACTTTCTTACAGCGAATTAAAATATTTTCTTCCTATCAGTTCCCCGAACCCGTTAAAAAAAAACTTGTGTTTTCGCCAAATCACCGCCATTCCATTTCCGGCGCTAGTATTGTTCACATTTGCCCCCTAGTGGCGACTTCATCAGAAACTACGGAACTCAGGAAAACAAGAGAACGTGGTGCGGAGCAAGGAAACGAGGTATTGATGGTGTAAAGAAAAGGAGGAAGATGGGGACTAAGAGCGAAATACGGAAGCCTAAAAAAATATGACTCGAGCCGCGTTCGTCGTAAGGGCCCATCAGCAGTAATTGATTGGAAAAATGACACGACCTCCCCCGCCCGCCCCCGCCCCCCGCCCCCCCCCCCCCCCAACAACGGAAAAGAGAAGCAGTACTGCGAGATCAGCTTTGCAGGAATCAAATTAACAAATCAATACACGTTTTAATGAAATTTTCGTTTCTTGAACTGGTCATAAAAGCGAAAAAGAAAAAAAAATTTACATCTGCCGGCCGCCAAATAAAGGGATGCCATTAGTGGGACGCTGCTCGTCTTAAAAAGCAAAAACGAAACGATCAAAATTTTATAAACAGAAGAGAAACCTGATAAGAAAAAAAAAATGGGAGCCCATTTGAACCGAATATCTGAAAATCCGAACATTGATTTCGTTTGCCTTCCAGTACTATTATTTCAATTTGTAATTTCTAGGTGAATTGCGCGGAGGACTCTT
>JAHWFP010269129.1:0-40483 GCA_023313725.1 Lithobius niger
CAAAATACCCTCTCTCCAAGTGGTGTCCGTCCTGTGATGCCTCTTGCTTATGTCAATGTAGCAGGTAGACGATCCTAGCAATTTCCGATTGGAATTACCTAGCAAACTTATCCCTCTCGCCATCTGGTGTCAGAGCTTCGACTGGGAGCACGACAATCCTCCAAAGTCCCCGGATGCTACGACGGGTGTTTCTGTATATCTTGTTCGTGTTGTTACTTTGTTGTTTAGACATCGGCTCAGTTAAACCTTACCATAAACATCAAACGAGTTCGTATTTGTTATCTAATTTGTAAAATCCAGTGGTATTAAAGCCCCCCCCCAAAAAAAAAACACGCTAAAATGTAGCGACTAGGATGTAATGCTGCACAACAAATTTCTTAAAATCAGTGCCACAAGAGACTACGTGGCATTTCTTGTTTCCTGATTTTGAGAATTTTTTTTAAACAAACAGGCTTCCAGAAACTCCCTAATACAAAAAGATTACTTGAAAACGGTCTCATACAGCATTTTGTATGATTTTATAAAAATAATTCGAAATTTTCATCTTTGGATTAATACTTTGCCAGTAGATGATGTTATCAAGCATTTGTTTGAAGCGAGGATGGAGTTTTGCTTCTGAAGCCAAGGCCGACTGAGACAGTACATGTTTTGCGCCTGGCAATACGCCAGTTGGTAATATAATAGTTTAGCTATTTTAAATTGAACTGATCTGGGGCCCAAATCGAAACCGCAGTCCCGTTCTTTATGGGAGCCTGTGACACCCGCCCACCCCCAAATTTACCTCAATCTGGCTCTTGACTGTACAGTCTGGCTCCACGTCCCTAACCCCAATTAGTTACATCACCAGGAGAGTACTGGATGGGCATTTTTAAAGTTTGAAATCACATCAGAGACTTTCAGTAGAGAGACACGCCGGGAGTCCCCATCCATAATGAATTAGGTATTCCATCTCTAAAAGGTCAAGTAGCTTCGTTTCGGAACGGGAGACAGCTCGTTGTGACGTGCCGCGACTTAGGACCAATCTGTTTGTTTGCTGGTTTGTTCGTGTACTTCGGCTTGAAGGTTTGTCGCAGGCAGGCAGCACGAATTGCGCCTCCACCACGTTGTGAATCTTTAATTCACCCGGTAAGTCGTTGTGCCTGTATTGGATGGAGTAGCGTTTGGAACGAACGAATGAAGCAACAACGAAACGAAGGCAGGCAGGCGCGGGTCACGTTGCGTAGCGCTCGTTGGTTGGCTCGGTCCTTCGGTCGTATTGATTGGGTGGACGAGAGTATTCACAGGACGTAGGGAAGGGTAGTTGAGTGGGAGAGTATGTAACGCGCATAGAGATCGGAAGCTGGTGTTTTATTAATGGCGGTAGCGAGCTGCCAATGAGCAATAATAATTCTGATGGAATCAGGCTTTGCATTCGTATTGCCATGGCTGGGACTCTCTGGAGGAAATTGGGAAGTCTAGCCGCTAGGAAGAAAATTGCTAGTTGGAATGATTCCGTCTGGAGGGCACCAGGTGATTTTCTGCGACCAAGAGGGGAAAAAATTACTTCTCGTTAGGAAAGTAAGATTGTTTATGAAATACTCGATGAGGCAAAATAATAATAAATCATCTACATCATTAAGAACGTACAATGTGCGTGCGTGTTTGTACCTCTACTCCTCTGGAACTAAGGCACCTGCGAAGATGATGGTAGCGCTAAATGAAAGAGAATTTTAGTACGCTTCGCATAGGCCTATTTTCATCACTGAGATTTGAATTTTTAACCCTCAAATATTTCAGACACTGCTCCGAAAACTAATCATGACGTGAAATGGTGAAAGTGCGATCATGCAAAGTTACTGTTCATGCAATCTTATCCCAAAAAAAAACTTTGTAGCAAAAAAAAAACTAATATGACGAAATATTTTGTATCATACTTAGTATCAGCAACAATGCATATAGATCTAAAAACATTTAGGTTTTGCTTCAACTGACTGGACGCACGAAAAGCGCAGAAAACATTCGGTTTTTGTAGTACGGAGGTGCGTGGATTGAGCGAGGAAAGCGAGCAAATTCCACGTAAAGGAAATCTTTTCAACGACTTTTTCGCTTTGCTCTCTCAATCTTTCATTTGGCTTCACTCTCACCTTCGTAGAATGAGCAGACGTACAAACATGCAAACAACCAAACAAATCGTATTTGAATGATGCAGGTCAAATGCAGACCCACTGAGGAAAGTGATGGCCAAGTACGGCAATTAGCGCTTTCGTCGAAATAATCAGTACATCGATTTTGGGATACTCTGGTGAAGAATAAATTATGAGAAGATAGGATCAACGCCAGTAGAATGAGTGAAGCGCACGATACGGCCAGTACTAATAATAATAATAATAATAATAATAATAATAATAATAATACTAATAATCATACATCTGATTATAAGTGGCGCCATCTATACTATTTTAGATTCTGGTTGGCCATTCGCGCGGATTTTCGGAAAATGGATTGATCACGCCTGGTAAAATTTCTCTTCGAGCAGACGAACCAATATGGCAACCGTATCGCTCGCCTCATCGCTTTCCCAACGCGAAAAACCTTTGAATTTACGGGCTAGGAAGATTGTTTGGAATGTCTTCAAATACATCAAGGCTCTGTCCTCAACACGGATGCTGAAACAACAAATTCAAGAGGCCGGCATTGCCACTGGACTATCTCGGAGAACGGTAAGACGTATCTTGTCAGTAGCAAAAACCGTACCAACAGCCAAAGTTAGGATTAGGCCTAACGCCGCAGACATTATGTACGCCAGCCGCTCAATGCGCGTGCAAGGTTCCAGTCACCGCCAACATTAGTGCATATGCGTGACAGGCGATTGAAAACGATCATAAAATACAGCTTTTCGAGTGGCCAACCAGAACCTAAAATAGTATAGAAGAGTGTCAGTAGTAGTGTCAAGAATGTTTTCGTTGATAAAGTTGGAGGTTTGAAGGAGATCAGATACCACCCTAGTTCTAACCATTGGAGAAAAACAAATTCTGAGTTTACCCCTATCCCTTGTTGGTATTGCGCACAATACGTATAGTCCTACTTCTCCTGAATGTCCTTTTATGGGTTAACTGCGTCAATTTGGGCAATACGGTTAATTGGGCAATGGCAAATGTCACAACTATTAACAAGAAAATTTATAGACATAAAATTCCTCCAGAAAAAAGGTAGAAGTGACGATAAGCCTATTGACCTAAGTAAGAGAAGCCGCCAAGTTCCCAAAAAAGGGTCCGCCTTTGAAAGTAGTGATATCATTCAACCAGGGATAGGCCGCCAAGGTTAATCCTATTAACCGAGTTAATCGAACCGACTAATAGTTCGAAAGTTAAATGAAAACGTGAAGATTGCTACCGCGAGTAGCAGTATTCTAGTTTTCATTTAACTTTCGAATTCTTAGTTAGTGCGATTAACTTAGCTAATAGGATTAACCTTGGCGGCCTTTCCCTGGTTGAATGATATCACTACTTTCAAAGGCCGATCCTTTTTGGAAACATGGCGGCTTCTCTTATACCATTTTTTTTTCTTTTTGGGTGGATTGTGCTTACTCAGGCAGTACTTAGCAATTGATCGTGATTAAAATGTTTGTGTAAAATCAAATAAAGATAAAGAAAAACATAGTCCTGGTTCATGTGCGATGTGCTGTCTTTAATGGATTCCTGTTTAAGAGTCTCCAAAACAGTTCTACCGTACATTAGAAAGTTAACTAGCTACAGCATCTCACTTCTTCCATTGCTACGCGGGGCCCTAGCGGTAGTTGCGGCAGCTACTACCTCCGACAATGCGTTGCCTTCGTGCTGCTTTGAAGGCAAAAGCATTAGCAGAGGTTTTAGTAGCTGCAACTACCGTTAAGGCCCTGCGTAGAACTGGAAGAAGTCAGATGCTATATCTATTAACTTTCTAATCTATGATTTCACCTTTGTTCCACCGTTCGTACTGAGTTCTGACTCCATGCAGCCTGTTGTCGAAACAGTGTCCGTTTTTACTTTTGCGAAAAAGGTACGTGTGAAAAATATCCCCTATGCTGTGAATAGTCCAAGCATGTGTCAAATCGCTAGAACTGGCGTTAAAACAAACGAGGAAGGCATTTTGTTTCTCGATCCAAGGCCTTCTGGAGTAGAAATTGCGTGTTTTGCTTCCGGACTCTATGCTAGTTCTCGCACCTGGCAGGAAGTTAAAAACCTGTTAGCTGCATTAGGGCGCGTTTACGCAACGACTCGCCACTGCATTCTCGCAGCTAGAATTTAATCGCGATGGCAAAGGTGTCGTTGCCATGGTAACGACGCTTTCAGGATTAGCTAAATCCGACACCATTTGATCAAATGCTTGCAGTCTTGTAATTCGTGACAGTAAGATAAAGAATTCCTCCTGTCAAAACGATTTTTCCATTAGCTTCTCAACTCACATTATTGACTGTTTTCGTTGCGAGCCGGCAGAGCTAAAACCGACGCCATGTTGGATTTTCAGATGATTTCTAGTTTCTAGCTGCGAGAATGTAAAGGCGAGTTGTTGGCGTAAATGCGTCCTTAACTTTGATAAAATAATATTTCGGCGATGTTAACTCAACTGGCTTGAGCGCGAGCTTTGAGAGGGGTCCCGGGGACCCCGAGAAAAGCGAGCAGCAACAGCCCAGTGGTGAACTTCCTCGTCTCCAAACCAAGTGAATGCCGACTCGAATCCCGCGACCCACCTAGTACTAAAAAAATCCATGCAGTTTGGCATGTGTTATATAAAGGGTTAAGAGGCTACACTGATTTTATTAAACTAGGTTTAACTTAGAAGTAAGGAGTTACAAGATAAATGGGATATCTGTTACAACACAGGATGAGGTGTAAATCTTGTCTATAGAAGGTATTGGGTCTGAAATGTAGGCTAAACTGTACCCTTTGTTTGGGGATAACCAGTTTATCCTACACACGACGATCCTGATATTTTTTGTAAAGGTCATGGCGTTTCTACATTTTCAGTAAGCAAATTCCTAGGCTCCAGAACCTGAATTTGTGTTTTACGAACGGACACTGGGTTATAGTGAATTGCAATAAGCTACTACTTACTAACTGTGTGGATGGTTTTTTTTCCTAACCCTAATCTATTCGAAGATTTCAGGGCTGAATTTGCTATGATGTTGCTCCTTCAATATACTGCAAGAATTACGTTGACAGTCAAGATTTCTTTCAGTATTGCAACTGACATAAACTTACAATGTCGTGAAATGGCAAAAGAATTTAATTTTCGTCCCAATTTTGTGGACTTGTTCAAAATAAAACAGTAAAAAACGAGGGCAGTCACAAGTCGCAGCTTGTTTCAGAACTCTGCCATACTGAAGCAAGCAGCAACTTGTGGCTGCTCTCGTTTTTACTGTGAACAAGTACCAATATTGGAACGAAAATTAATTCATTTGCCATTTCATGACATTATGGGTTTATGCCAGTTAGAAGGCACCTCGAATGCCCATTGACAAATCTACTTCTTGAAATCCGAAACCAAGTTACCCACGCGGAAGCTTTCTGCGTTGTCGGCTAAATCCGATCCGTCCCAACCCCGGGGGCAAATCTGCTGCCAAAATGGTAATGGAAAATTTGAAACCAAAGGAACAGCAAATAGGACCACTTAAGCAATGAAAAAAAAAAATTCTTTGGCCCTTGGGCGCGTGCGAGTTAAAAAAAAAATTCGTCCAGGTCAACCCTTTACATTTTCGTATCGGTGTCGGAAGGTATTGATTTTTTTTCGATAGCTTGGCCAGAAAAATGACCGTTTTTACCATTCGAATACACCATTTTAATAGTTTCTTCGAGAGCTTTCCGATAATGCTTGTCTCTGGTCGATACCTTGGATAGAACTATTGGCCGAGCGAGCGAAGCGACCGATTTCGAATACTCGACTGAATTTGAAGGAACTCAGTCGAATACGTCTCGACTGAATTTCATACGTGTTTGAATGGTCGACTGAATTTGGATTGTGTCCGTTTGAGAGTTTGTTTGTTTGTTTGTTTGGGAGAAGATAATGTTGGCAGTGTTGTTATGATTTGGCAGAAGTTTCGTGACAGGGGAGCTTTGCTGCATGAAATGCAAGAATTCGAAGAAAAAATTCCTACCTCAAATATTTTCGGATGTATTCGGCTTTTCTGTTGGGTGGCTAAGCCGATCTTTAGTAGCGGCAGTAAAGGAGACCGGCAGTCCGATCACTGTAGGAACAACGAAAGAAGCTGTTTGTCATAATATAATATTAGAACACAAAAACGAGCTCGTTTGATGTTTAAGGTAAGGTTTAACTGATCCGAAGTCAAAAGAGCAAAAGAACACAAAGATAATTTCCGGTAAGGTTTCACATACCGCAGTGTTCCTGTACTGTTTAGTACCTTACTGCTGTATTCACATATTTTTACAGTTTTTACTTTAGAACACGATGTGTCTGATTGGTTCATTCTACTTGGCTAAAGGACATCGCTGAAAAATCGCAAAATCCATACTTTTAGTGTGCTTAGTACAGACCTACAGATTAACTAATTCAGGGTTCGTGCGACTCCTTGAAATCCTAGAAATATCGTTGAAAATAAAAATGAAATACCAGTCCTGAAGTCTTGAATATAAAATCTTAAAAATTGGTGTATGTATCAATAGGATGAACGGAAAGGAGACAACCGAACTAGAATGACGATGAAAAATTTAGCCCCGAAATTGGGCGAGTGTGTAGCCTATATTATACACTATATTATTATTACAACAATTTTGAAAGTTGGGATATGGTTTTGATTTTATTTACGTCCGTAGTGAAAGTTCTTTTAATGCGAAGAGTGCAGACTATAATGTTAAGAAAAAACAACACTACTGCCAGTTTCACATACAATAGCTTCTTTTATCGTTTTTACAGCAAATTCAGCGCGTGGAGGCGCAGACCTAGCCTAATCCTAATGATGTGATAAGATCAGTGTTTTGTGTTCGCTTGATTCCTATTCAGCAGGAATTGCTGTGTAAGATGAAAGTGAGAACAGAAAAAAAACTAATGTCTTATATAGCATCTTTCTTTCGGCCAAGCAATTGTGATCTTCAGACCTCGAATATATCCGAAAGTATATTAGAAAATATCCGAATATATCCGAAAATACTTTAGGTAAGAATTTTATCTCCGAACTCGTGCATTTCATGCTCCAAAGCTGCCTTGTCATGAATTTCAATCAAATCAGAACAAAATTCTGAACCTTATCGTGTACCAAACAAGCAAACACACTCACAGACAAACAAACAGGCACAGAAAATCCAAATTAAGTTGAGTGAGTATGAAACTTCATGAAACGTCATGAAGGTTCATTTATTATGTATCGAAACCATGATAATATCACCAGCCTACAGTGTTAGGTAAGAATAATAATAATAAATTCCTGGATATTAAAAATGTTGATGTGTAGGGCTATAGAGTTATTCTCCCAGCTTAGAAAATTCTTAAGTCGTAATGTCGTTGTAGTCTAACTTGTTTTCATTTCGAAAAAAAACAAAACAACTACTTGGTTGCCTAGTTGCAACCTGAAATGGAGAGTCCGAGAACCAAGCAATTTTCTTTTCAGTGACCGAATGCATGGAAAAGCCTTCCCTCTTCCACGAAAAATCCCCACTGATTGTTTTCCTTGCTTTCTTTTCCTTTTTTGAAAGAAAAAGAAAGGATTCGGTTTCGCCGTTATTTTCTGATCCTCGAGATGGAGAACAATAAGGTGGTTCTATTCGACTCGTGAAACATGACCTGCAACCCAATAGCTCTGTTTTGTTGGTGAATCAACCTTTGCGCCTGAAGTAAAGTGCAGCAACTGTTTTCTACAATTATCAAAAAAATCTACCTTAATCGCCTATTATGCGCCTATGGGCTGTTAAAATTAATTCGGTAAAAAAAGGGGATGGACCGTAACAAAGTTACAATCCGAATCTTACTTCTGTCCAGGAAGGATTTTTAGGCATGACTCCATCGCGGAAAATTCTGCGTTTATGCGATCATTCACATACGTGACCTTATTTCGGTCTATAGTATTAACGCAATGCCTTTATTCTCATTTGTTCAGGAATTTAGTTTAGTAGTTTGTAGTTTATTTAGTTTGCTTTATGTATGAAACTTTTAGTGAATTTTGGCGCAGAAAAACCATGATTTAAGGGGATGAAACATTGATTTCTTTGAATGTATGAAAATTTCTAGCAGAAAAATTACGCTCTAAAATGCTTTAAGGTTAGAAATCGTAAAATAACCTGTGTCATTTCAGGATTTCAGACTTTAAAGCATTTTAGGGGAAGGTGGGTGGGGGGGGGGGGGAGGGAGAGCCATAGCTTTTCCAGGGCTGTTGCTAGGCATTTTACGGTAAAGGCATTCCTGTGGTGATTTACTGTGAACCAGGGCCCCCACATCAAAGTTAGGGGCCTGGAAGTATCTGCAATAGCTCCCCCCCCCCGGGCCACCTACTGAAATCATAAATAGGTTACACTATACTATGTTATATTCGTCGGCCACAATTGTGCTTAACGGGTTGGTTGATTCATTAATCATGACTGCTTACGTTTGAAGGCTTCCATGCCTGATAAGCTGACAGGCTTGCACTACAGTGCTCCTGCTTCAAGCTCGTTGCCGTTGAATTGCCGTTGTTTGTTGGGAGTATAAAAAAATTCATAATACGCAAAAATCGAGTAGATTACTCATAGTCATCAAAAGTGACAATTGCGGGGAAAAAATGTTTAGGCTGTGCGGGCCCCTTGAGTGACCGGGCTCGGGTACAGCGGGTCCACCTGACCCCCCCCCCCTCGTTGTGGGGACCCTGCTATAAACTAACGGTCTTTTGATGTGGCAAGGCTTCTCATAAAGTGTTGACGATTTTGTAGACTGAAATACAGATCTCCACGTGTATTGATGATATGCTAGAATTCGATGCTTTTGGTAGGACTAGGACTAGTCCTTATTATGGTTCAATGGAAACTAAATTTTTTGTTTGTTGTCGTGTAGATTAAGTTGAATTCTTCTGCAATTCTGGTGAGTGTTTGTGCCCTTCCGTCTTGTGATTTTCTGGCATACAAGGTCATGGGCCGTGGGAATTTCCAATTCATCAACCTGTGCGTTTCTTTTGTCAACGACGATTTGCAAAGTCTCATTTTCAGGCACCAACTGGACAAACAGCTATTGGGATGGGCGTCAAACTTTTGAGACCCCCTATGCTACCACACTGCTGTGTAAAGAGAGAATAAGAAGACGAAAGTAGTCGAAAAAGCCACGGCACTCTTTCTGCTCAGTGAAATTAGGTTTTGACCCGGACATTGATAACAAACACTCCTCCTGCGGATATGTTGCACGATATTACTGAAGTGGAAATGGGCGCAACCCCCCTCCCCCTCCTCCCATAATTCCATTCATGGGCTTGGGCGTATCTTGAAAATTATAACCACCATTTTGGAAATTTACGCAATAATACTATAACGAGCGAAAACTGGAAGCTACCTTAACCAGCTTTAGCCAAGGTTGTTCAAAAAGTTTTATAGAAATACGAGCTTGAAATCCCAAACATTCTAGCGCCGTAAGTATGGGAAAAATCCAAGATGTCGCCTGAAAATGACGTCCAAGTAGGGTTGCTGGCATGCAAATAAACCATGGATCAGGTTGATAAACTGGTAATAATATTCAAAATTAAGTTATCTTTAAAACATATTCCATTCGTATTCAGTGTGAAGTACACCAAAGTTCATATTTTATGAAGCAAGCAGTCTGCATTAAAGACTGGCCTTGTGAGGATACACAATACACTAGTCTGAGAAAGAAAGAAAAGACAACTGCTTCAACTCGAACCCAGGACATCCCGTTTACTAGCCCAGCGCTCTAACCACTGCGCTACCGGTGCGGGTACTGGCTGCAGTCTCCAGCCGAGCTAAGTAGCTGTTCCATCTTTCTCAGTGGTGACCAAAGATCACAAACAAACATACAAGGAGGGAAAGCAACTTTGCTTCTTGGCCTCCACACAAGAAATAATGCAAGTAGTAAATAAAGAAAGAAATTGCAAGGTAAAGGGTAAATGAAGCAAGCAGTTCGCATTAAAGACTGGCCTTGTAAGGATACAGCTACTTAGCTCGGCTGGAGCCTGTAGCCAGTACCCGCCCGGGTAGCGCAGTGGTTAGAGTGCCAGTCGGGGCAGTAGTCTTTTCTTTCTTTCTCAGACTAGTGTATTGTGTATCCTCACAAGGCCAGTCTTTAATGCAGACTGCTTGCTTCATTTACCCTTTACCTTGTGATTTCTTTCTTTATTTCATATTTATGTCTACTTTGTCCATACAATAGAATCGTGTTTTACAATTCTAAACTTTAAACTCTACTGTGGTGGTTCTACAAACGATGTAATTAGACTCATATTAAAGGTACATAGCACCATGTGCTTTATTTCAAGAAGATGTAAGAAAGCTTAACTATAACTAGAAGCAGAATTACTGTTGTTTCTCTATTCTGTAACAATAAGAAAGAAGCACAATTGACAGTTTGAAATTAATCTTTCGTGCACTTAGCTGGCTTTCTTTAATTTGAGTTTTGTCTTTCACTGCAGATGGCCATGTGGAAGGTTGAGCACTGCTTCAAATAAGTGTAATACTCCCTTTTCCTCGTGTAATTTGTATGGCACTATATTGACTGTGAGGCAAATCTCATTTTTTACGGCATCCTCCATTTTTTCCCCATTTACTGTCCTGTCCTGTCTTTCTTTACTGGGGTTCAACGGTATTTCTTGATCCTTCCATTTCACTGAAACAAAGTCATGATTGGGCAGTGTTCATCATCATGCAAGAAGCACTATCCACTCACCATGTCTTCAATAATGACTGATATGAGTGCTTGCGTAGCCGTACTTGTTGGTAAAGGTATGTCATTGTAGAAGTACTCAACTTAATCCCGAAAACAAATCAAATTATTAATAGGCATGCCATAGTACTCGACATCTCAAAATGAAATAACATGCAGTACAGTCGGAATCGACGTAAAACCAATTCAATGACAGAGGAGGTATGAAATGTAATGTATTACGTTGGGTGCAAACATGTATATGTGGACTCTTCGAGACCGCTTATTCGCTGAATCATTGAATCAATGAAAATAAAACTAACAGAACCTTTTTTGATTCACAAGTTCATGCTCTATAATTTCGGACAGAACATGTTGTCATGCCTGACCAACCGATACCCTGATATATTGAAAAAACAAAAACGATTTAAGGCACCATGTTACCAAGACACCGGCATTAGACTCAAAACGTACAGCTACAAACTTTTAGTATGTTGGACTTGTTATCATTACGAATATTTATACCCAATATCAGCATATGAATTATTCCAATCATTTGATCTAATTTGACTGCATGCACTACAATCTGTTCCGATTTTAACGGATTGTCATCAAAATTGGTCGATCTATAGCATTATTGGTTCGCACTTTCTAAAAGTTTGAAGGCTACCATGTATTTTCCAAGATGGCGTAGATTTTCCAAGATGACGCCCGTACCCGTCACGGAATCTTGAGGGTGAGGGGCGCTCTTTCCCTCTTCAGCACTGTCCCCCAGCACATCTCCAAGAGAATTCTTTGTTATTATCAAACGTCCGGGTTTGGGTGTTTTTTCGACCAATTGCACCAAGCTATTTAGCAAGATGTTAGGAATTTCTGTTTGGAATTACCTAGCAAAACTGTTCCAATCGCCTTCTGACGTCATGGCTTCGGCTGGGCGCGCGTCAAACCTTTAAAGTACTCTTTTGGCAAGGAGAAATTAATGATTTCGAAGTAATGATGCTTTCAAATTAGAAGTGATTTAACGGCGGAACGAGGGAAGCCAATTAGCATCTGTATTTATTTCAAATCTCGGGTAACAAGCTGAACTTCAGTGACGTAAAAAAAAAACCCCCAAAACCCTTTAAAATGTCACGTTAATCCAATCGCCAATTACCCGTCAGCAGAGTTCTTGTACGCAGCACAAACTGGGAAATGTTGAGTGACACCATAATATTGAAGGGAGGAGCCTTTTGTAATGCTTTCTCGGATTGGTCGCTTATTATTGTTGTTGAGCTGTAGGCCGTTAGGAAATTTCCGATATCTTCGTGAGACGTCTGAGCTTAATCAGTAAAGCTTGAATTCCCCGAAAAGCCACTCAGAAACTGACAGATTCTCGGTTTCACTTCGCTTTTTTTTTTGTAATTCTGCCCGATAATTTAACAAGAGATTTAAAATGTAAAATTACTGGCTGAGTGCCCGTCCTAACGGGAGATTTGTAGCGTTCACACGCTCGTTAAGACTGGATGCCTTGTAGATATAAGGGAGCATGTCACTTGGGCCGATGACCTTAGTATCAGAGACAAACACACGAAAAAAGAAAAGAGCCCAGAGTGTCGTATCTTAAAACAACCTGCTGATCAACCTGCACCCTCAATGAACAAAAATCAGTTTTATTAAATTTTCGACCACTACCTATACATATGGGTGTTAATTATGTAAGAATTGAATCAAAGCCACCAGCATTTAAAACAACAGCTACAATAAAAAAAAATACAACGATAAAAACACAAGGAACTAATGCACACCCTGTCAACATTACGCCATCTTGGAAAGGAGCCGTTTCCTCTACTCTTGATTACAATGTCAAGATCTCAGTTGATCCATTTTTCCATTGTTGGTAACTTGTTGACAGTGGTCATGTGGTGCTGAACTTTTTGCTGGCTCATGTTTCGTAGGGCAGATTTAGAGACAATAGAACACTTCCTCTTGAGGTATCTGTTGTTTTGCGATTTGCGTTTTACTTGGCTGCATCGTTTCCAAAGGACGTTCATTTCTGTTGTCAGTGTTGCCCCATGGTAGGGGCAAGAATATCCAATGCTTAAAGGATTGCATTATCGCACTGTGTTTTATTTTATTTTATTTTATTTTATTTTATTTTATTTTATTCTATTCTATTCCATTCCATAATGTATTGTTTGTATTTTTTTTTTTGTATTTTATGTATTCTTTTGGTGGGGCTGATGACCTGTTGTGGTCAAAGCTCCCTTAATAAATTAGTCAATCAACCAGTCTTCACAAGTTAAAGTAAAAGTTACAATAAGACGACTGCAACAAGTTTTGTATTCTTCGATAACAGTATGAACACTGTGGCTGCAGTTTTTTTTTTTTACCTACGTAGGTCAGGGATGCGATTCGATCTCATGTCTTCGTGAATTGGAGGACAGGGCGACGTCCTCTCGACAGTGGTATGCTTGCTGTGCTCGAGTTCCCTGGGAACTCGCTTTTCGTCACTCGACCTAATTATTTCCATTCTTGTGTCAGAAGTTCTTACTGGTCATGAATGGATGAATCAACGTTTTCCTAGTCGCTACTGAATTCGTTATTGGACGTTCCAAGGGACATTCGACCGTTCTGTCGGGTAGGTCCACTCTGTATTACGCAGAAGCGCGAGAAACAGTGCGAGATTTAACACCAAATCTCAAACGCGTTTGACGTCACTGTTCCCATTTCGCGCCATTTTACTGATTCGTCCATCTCATTGGCTGTTGATCTTGCTGATGAATCGAGAAGTAATTGGACTAACAAACGAACGAGTACTCATCATTAAACGTAATCCGGAGCGCTCCAATTGTTTAAATTGTTTTAAAGTGTATTAAGCTACCAGTCCAATTGACAATGCGACTGAAAATCGTAACGTTTGTTATCAAACGGCGAGCACCGTCACAAGCGATCATCGTAAAAGCACGTCATTGTTTTGGTTTCGAAGCAACGATGTCAGCTTCTCTCATCTTAGGTAATCTGGTAAGAATCTGTCGTATTTTTTTAATAATGTGTATTTTAACGGTTCAGTAAAGATTGTGCGATCAGATATTTCATTAATTTCGTTAAAAACTACTGGCTCGTTGAAAAAAAAAACCCATTTTGTTGGCGTCGAAAAACCAAGCGTCGTCTGCTTCGAGGATTGGTTTGGGGGCCAAGACGTCATCAACTGAATCTCACTGGTGTATATTTTACCACGAGAAATAGCTGTGCTATAGCGTAGACGCGTTCTACTGAGTGAACCGATCCGATAGAACGGTCGAAGGCCCTTGCATGTTTTCATGCGAACCGGAAGAGCTAAATCCGAATCAATCTTGAAATTTCAATTATTGCTATAGGCTATTCCGTCACTAGAATGCAGCCAATTTGCATGTACGACGACATGTATCCCTCCGCCATTATCCCCACGTTCGGTCAGTGCAAAAAAGTGGTAACAATGTCATTCCTTCACAATGAGCACTTCATAAACTCTCTGGAGACTCTGGAAATCTCACTGCGGTCACCACAATTCACCGACATAGCGCCTAAACGCATAGCGAGTATTTGGAACGTGATGGCACCGATGAAGCATCAAGCTCTCCGACTCCAATACGCGGATTACCTACCGACTCCACCGACTAAAGATGACAGACCAGAAGTAGTTCTTCACTAGGATTAGTCGTTCTTCATTGGATGTCAATGTAACTAACAAATGGTGAAGGTTGTCGTTACACACCGCAAAGCTAAAAAAAAAAAAAAGGTAACAAGTCACTCGACTTTAAAGGTACATGCATCCATGTTGGCTTTCCTCTATATGACTCAATTTTGCGACATTAGTTCAAACGCATGTAAATGTTGCCAACACAGTCATTTTCTTGTTGTTTTTCTTCCATGCAAGATGATTTTGCGACATTAACTCTAACCTGTGTAAATGTTGCAAACGCTATTCTCTACGGGTCGCACGACATACCGGAAGATTAGGTAATAAACGTGTTTATTGGTCGGTATTTAACTTAAACTGCGTAGCAACATCCTTGACAACGGATATATGTAAAGGTGAGCATACGATGGTGAGCCTACGTTCTCAAAACTCTTCTTTCGTCACTTGGACGCCACTTTGCTCATCGACGCGTCAACCAACTCTGTTTTTAACTATTGACGCGTGACGTCACTTTCGGTGGAAGCTGGCGGTTTTGGTGTAATCGGCTGCTGAGCTGTTAAAGTGGCACTATCACCGATTGACAATCGTACGAAAGTACCGTGGCGCCTTCTAGCAGCAGCGATATTGTTAACCTTTATAGAGTGCTCGCTCCCTGGTGCACGAAGACATACCGAATTTTTACTCAATAATTTAAAAGGCTCGTGGCTTGTTTGTTGCGTTAAAAGAAGTGACATTATGCTTTACTTCGCTTGATGAAAGCAAGTGCTAGATAGCGCTAAATGTTGCCAGATTCTGTAGATTTTCAATCGGTGATAGTGCCACTTTAAGTGAGATTAGGACCTCACCAATCATTTTATCTTCCCATGCAATGACTACTGAGCTCCGTACTCGTGTTGTGACAATAATGATGCAATGTTCATTAAAAAATGTAGACAAAGGTAGGCCGTTGATCATACCCTATATTTTTAAAATTTATACAACATAACTTCTGTTTTTTAAGTTGTAAGTACGCCTTTGGTAAATCCAGCGAGTACATTACTGATAGGCTTACGTAATACTGGCACTATTTCTTTAAGCTGATGCATATCCCTTGGCGTGAGTTCGTGATTATCCGCGTTCTTATTGTGGAATATACCATAGCTTCAAGCTGCAAGAATGCGAAGCGAGATCATAGCATAAAAGGTGCCTTTTTGTGTGTGCGGTGTATATTGATTCCTGCAAGTATTTTGTGAGCGGCTAAATCTTCCTGGAAGGGGTGGCTTTAATCGATGGCCGCCATTGTTTTTGTAACCATCTTGGATATCAACAAGGCACTCTGCTACTGAAAACGTACAATCGATTATCTGTGTTCGTTCTGCGGAGAACTCAAGATAGACCGCGGACACTATAGGCAGTGACATTTGCTGCCATATTGGCACCAGTATGGGTTTTGGAGGGCATAACTACAAGGTGCACTACATAAAAATGGAATAAAAAACAACGGAAGAGCGGATTTCTTAGGCTTAAAATAACGTTGTTTTCTCCAACAACAAAAATCGCGCGTTTTAGGTGTAAGAAATCACTCTTCACAGCATCGGCTTCAGTATGACGCCCTTCTGTTTCTCTCTGCAGTGCCCCTTGCAGTTAACCCATTAAGGCTCCAGCATAGAGTTATATACAATAATACTATGTCTTGTCACTGCTCTATAAGGTGCCAATTCATCGAATGACAGGTTGCAGCATCTAGCGTCGTCAATCATTATCTAGTTCTATGTAGAACTTGATTTCAACTAGGGAAAGAATGCGCAAAGAAATTTCGTTTTAAACTAAGAAATTTCTTTTTTTGTCACTAAATGGCGCCCATCTAGCGGTTCAAAATTTGTATTTCCAAACGGTCGATATATAGAAAAAAGCGCCCATGGTGTCGTCAGGCTTAACTTTACCGCTTGCTTCCAGGTGAACGTGGGCACGCCAACTTACACTCAATAATTAAGGAGGCACGTGGCTTTTTTTGTTGTATAAAAAGAAATTTGTTTGCGTGTTCCTTTGCCTGTTGAAAGTAAAGGCTAGACAGAACTAGATAGCGGCAAATGGCCATAGATTCTGCAGCTTGTCATCTGGTGGCAATCCCCCTTTAAGAAGCCGACTTGAATACTAGTTAAGCCGCTGCATCTTAATGTTCACCAACGTGGTTCTAAACTTAGACTCGGCTTACTGTCTATCTCTGCTAAGTACCTTCCATTTCCATTTCTATTTCTTTCACGAATTTTGTCTCCGTCCTTCTGCATTTCCATTTCGTCCATTCTTTTCTTTCACTTTGAGTCTTTCTTCTTTGTTTTTTCGTCTTGCTCTGTTTTAATACTGCATCCAGCCTCGCCAATGCTGCACCTGCCTTCGCTGTTATGTGTTTATGTGTCCATTTTGAAGTAATAGGCTGTAAACCAGTCTGCGATGAATCGTTCGCAATGGAAAGCGACTAACAAAACCCGACCGTAACAGCCGCTGCTAGTATAAACACGGAACGGGCCGAAATGCTTTGCATAGCGACGTTTTACTGTATTCCTCTGCGTACGCGTCCCTCCCCAAAGAACTCTGGTGGGCGTGGGTTCGTTGCCGGTGGGCCGATGGGCCCATCTTGTCCGCCTCAAACCCATACCAGCTGCTGTTCTGTCAGTTCCCCCCGCCGATCCCCCACCCACCACCGTATTGCATTTCTCTAGCGGCCTGCTCCATTTCCCCGTAGGCATATCACACGCATTTCGTTCTTGCATTCTGCGCAATAAAAGCTTCATTTCTGGACTTACATTTCCTTTCTGGCCGAAGCACAGATTCAGGCGCATAATTCAGAGCTTATCTGGTCCGCGAAATGGCCAAAGCGTCCCTCGACCATAACCCACTCCTCACTGCGGCCCTTCATCACTTTTGGCGGGAACGAACATCTACCTATATATGTATGGATGCAGGAATGTAAACTGACATAAGGTCCACTGGGGCGGAAAGATCAGAAACGCTCAGGAGGCCACCATAGTGCGTCAGTAAAACTCTCCCCCCAACCCACCCTAGTCTTTTTCTCTGTCTCTCTTTCTCCCTCTCTCCCTCGTTCCAGAAGTGTAGTTTTTGAAAATATTTTTACATGTCCTTTAATGATTGCCGGCCGGCCGGCCCGGCCCCCGCTGACGTTCGTAAATTCCACATACTGCTCAAATCTCAACAGAACGATTAACGGATCGCGTATCACTATTAAAGCCCCTCCATTAAATCCCGCTTAAAAGGATTATTAAAAATAGTGGCTCGCTAGAGAAATGAGTAAAGGCGGGCAGGAGATGAACGAAAAAAAAAATAAGAAAAAAGAAAGGAGAATTAAGCTAGTCTCTTGGATCCACGCGATGAACGCTGAACAAATCCATAATCTTAATGAGAGAAGTGCAACGAACTTTGACTTTTAGACGATCCCTTTTGCAATCAAGTGGAGATTTTCATTTCAGATTTCCGCTATCGCGTGTGATTTTGTCACCGACTCTTTTTGCTTGCGAAGCTGGATTTGCTAAACCTGCTTTTAGGCCGACTTCTTGGCCTGCGAACGGAAGTCATTAGGTACCATCAGGCTTTTTACGTAACTAAGCATACTGTTTATTTAACAAAGCCTGCAATGCAGGGCTGCCGCGCCCGCAAGGGGGAGGGGGGAGGAGGGAAATTCGAGGAGCGACTCCTCATTGCCGTTCTTGGAGGTGACAACCTCCAAATTAGTTCCCTATAGTAGCAAAAATGCAAAATAGGTATATATCTCATTCGTAGTCATCGTGCTGGAGGTTTGCGGATCTGGTCGAATCCTTGGAAAGGGAACCTTGGCAAAGTCCCCACCAGGACTGCCGGCCAGGGTAGCGTGAGAGGCTACCGTGCTCCTTCAGCGGCTATGGGGAACTATTCTGGCCAATCTATCGGCCCCCTACGATGATCGGCGGTTTCCCGGATCGAATCCCCGTGGATGGCCCCTCCCTTTACCAGAAATTTCTTCTTTTCTAAAAAGTCTGGTAATGTTCAAAATTGAGCCGGTTCAGCCACACAAGCATTAAATTGCTTCTGCTGACAAAAGCTCAAAAGAAATTAATTAAAAAAAAAATTAATGAACATTAGTCCTAAAGTCCCCGTCCTCCACCGATATCCAGGAGAAACATCTAACGATAGCAGGCATGCGTTTTGGGATGGAGAGTAGCCATTGGTTATTTTGTCTGGCTGTCTGTCTGTCTGTCTATAGGCACGACACCTTTTCAACGTATTACCAGTAGTAATACCACGCGAACCCAATTTAATATCGATCATCATCATCTACATAACAAAAATGCGTTGCAATGCAGCAAGTGTTGTAAGACGGCAACAAGGGCCACAGGCCGACACAAACAATGTGGAATGGCTGGTGACTACTTACAACTATCTCTGCTAATAATGAGGGTATTCCATGATTGTAAACGGATTGATTGTTGGCAATAAACTGAATGGATAGGCCTTTAGGCCTTCGGGCAGATGGCCTGGAGTGGTTGACGCTTGATAAACCATTTGAATGGATAAAAATAATCCTTCAGCTATATGCAATTTAATATTCTGACATAACGACTGAGTAAAAACATTGTTCCCTGGAATTAGAGTTCAACTTCGTTGCGTTCGATTGAACTGTAATCCGTTTTTATTCGTGCACCTTCACAGTTGTGAGTGTAGGGATACGAGCTATGATGCATTTTTTTCTAAACGGCGAAGCTATTTTTTGTTCAGTTAATTTTATATTAAACCGCTGGCTAAAGGTTCTGTCGTTGTGGACGATTAAAATTAAAGGATATGTATGAGGGAAAAAAATGACAGAGCCGGCGGTCTAAACCTTGGGACGTTGTTGTACAAGGCGCATTTCTTTATTTCAAGTGAAAATATTCATATGTAAGTGCATGGAGTCCGGGTCACGGGGAGGCGCTGATTGAGTGATCGAAGCAAACGAAAATCAGCGTTTGTTAGTCAGTGTGCGCAAAAATACAATTTTCAGTAATCACGAGTTGCATTCCAAACTGAAAATAAATACACCAAACGCTTGCGCAAATAGTTTTTATCAGCTTGGGAATGAAACGAGTGATTGCGAAAAGTTACCTATTCTCTTAAACTTGGCTTTTGAGTGGTATTTCCAACGGGAAAACCAGGTTGCATTGACTACAAGATGAAGGGACCAATGCGAAAAAAATTATCTGATAATATTTTACGTCAGTATTCATTGTAATAAACTTGACACGCAAAACAATACCTACAAGCACGCGCGTCACGTTTCAATTTATGGTTCGAAGACAAAATTTAATAATTGACAGATCATTAACAATAACGTCAATCTTACGATGAGGCTAAACCATGCGTAATGGCTGTTTGCCGTGACGTCACCATGAGTTAGCCAACGACGAACGAGAACAACGGCTGTTTGGCCGTCTGATTGGACTAGCCCAGTCACGTGATATGCACGTCACAGCAAACACCCATGGCGTGTGGTATACATGTTTTTTTTTCCGGCTTTCCTATAATTATCCTGCTACGCCTTCTCTTTCGATGAGATTTTCGAAAAGTTCGGGAAAAGTCGAAAAGTTTGGGGTTCCGCATAGATTTTTTGTTAGGGGGGGGGGGGGGGAAGGGGTTTGGGAAATGGACACTCCTCCTGAAAATTGTGTGACCCAAAAGAAACATACCTCTGGAAAACTTTGGCTTCAAGAGTCCGGCGTTTGCATTGTGTATGGAAATGTTCTTCTGATTAAATTTAAATTTTTTACAACGGCGCTTGACGATGTGAGCAATTCATAGAAAAGTGTTTTCCATACATATCCAATTTTGGCTGGCTGGGTATAGGGCCTCAGGCGATATTTAATGCAACGACACTGATCTTCGAATGAAAGCCGTGGACTGAAGCATAGCCTATCCTTATCGCGGTTCGGATAAACCAAAGGTTATATTTCTGTAAATGTGGGCGTATTTGGAAGCCTGCAGTTGAAACGGGCAATTATTTTGGGTTAGTTTAGCTAATTTAGCAACTCCCATACAGCGAATGTCTTATGACTCGTACTTCAGTGAAGATCAAATTCTCTCCTTTATAGTATGTATATTATACTTCAAATGGCGAAAAAGCTTGGCGGGAGTCTTTAACAAGTTTAGTTTTGAGGAGACTGCATGTACTCTATGTAGTTTTCGGTGAAGGAAAATTCGTTTCCTTTTAGAGAGCTATTTAATGTTTGCAGGTAGCTAAAGCATTTTGAAATCGAAATCCGTTCATCACGTTAAGTGCTCGGTGCTCAGCAATACACGCTTGACAGCGCAATAAATTCAATTTTCAGTTATGCAAGGCACGCATTATGAATCCTTACTAACGTACAGCCAAACCAAAATTCGGCCAATCAGAGGCGTCGCACACATGTTATGCTTCTCCTCCAAAGTCAGGTGATTCACCATACAAACACAGCTTGAAAATTTAATCTGCTTAAATGCTTACCTGTTTTTTTTATTTTTTTAATCGCCTGTTTTTTTATTATGATTATTATTATTTTTTTATTATTTAAGCTGCGTGACAGAAACGAAATACATTGGCGCCCAGAGTCTTTCATATTTTAACCTATTATATATATCCTATTATAGCGTAGCAATATCCATTTAAGCACCAAGACAATGCTTAAAAGTATTTACTTCTAAGTTAGCTCTCCAGTGTGTGACTCAAATTTTCCAACATTCGGTCAAACTTTTGTAAATATTGCAAACCCATTTATTTTTGTTCAATTTTTTTCCCCGTTTTAGATGGCCTTTGCTACATCTAAATTTACCATAAATCGTGTGTTACAGTCCTGGCAAAGCTACGTTAAGGTCTGAAGTTGTGAAATTACCTGGGGGGGGGGGGGGCTAAGGCTGTAACTAGATGATTTCACGATTTCTGACCTTAAAGCATTTTAGATCGTAATTTTTTTGCTAGAAATTGACTAAAAGCTTCATACATTCAAGAAAATCTTATGTTTCACCCACTTAAATCGTGATTATTTCTGCACCAAAATCAACCGAAAGCTTCTACATAAAGCAAACTAAATACACTAGTAAACTAATAAATTAAATTCCTGAACAAATGCGAATAAGAGCAATTGCGTTAATGCTAGACCGAACCCAGATCACGTACGTGAATGATCGCATAAACACCGAATTTTCCGCGATGGAGTTAGGCCTAAACACCCGTTCTAGATGGAAGTAAAATTCGAATTATAACTGCGTTACGGTCCACCCACTTTTTTTTTTTTATCAAATTAATTTAACAGCCCAGGGGCGTTCCATAGGCTATTTACGGTATTTAAATGTTGCAACAGCTATTTACGCGTTGGAAACACGAGTATAATGAGAAGATATGTCCTTTTAATTATCATGAGATAAATTTATTGATTGTTATACCCGTCTCCAAAACATAATACTTCTGCATCAGACGGTAAGCAATCGAAGTATCGACTTCTGTGTAGTTAGCAGTCACAAACGGCTCACTATTCCAATCCACAGGCATGCTGACGCGTGTTTACCAACTACTGTTTGTTAGTTAGTTCATACGCCTTAGTGCACTCAAAAAACTATGCCATCGACTGGAATTTATATGTTCCCATGAACAGATGTAGTTTGTTTTAAGTAATTAGTTTTAAAGCTAAAAAAAATTGAAAAGCAACGTCATTAGAAACTGGAGATTATGTGACGTTTCGGGGGGGGGGGAGTAGAGTTTTTTTTTAAAGGGACATCCGGCCTGCCTTATAACAGTTCACGCTGGTCGCCTTCCGCGCATAAACGAACATCAAGGTCATCTGAGATAGTAGCTTCGTTCTTCGCAGCGAAAGACGTAGCCACTGTCTCATTTGGCATTGCGCCTAATAGACGAACCAGCATGAACGCATTAATCGTGTCGTCACAAACCGGAATGATTCTCGTATTTCAACATCACAATTTATAATTTTCTAGGTTAGTATATTATAATTTTGCTTCGGCGATCTATTGGAATAATTAATTTTAATTTTTACCGCATTACGGTTTTTGAGTTTTGATATCATGGTAATTATTACAAATTAGTACATGCACACACATACACAGAGATGAAACGTCATGGTTATTGTTGTAAGCGGGCAAAGCATCATGTAGTTACGGGTCGTTCGTAAATAAAGTTCCATTATATTCAACAGAAAATCTCCTAGACGCCACATTTAAAAAAGGATTTTTAGCAAGGGAAAGACTAACGGTAAGGAAATAGACCTTTGGGGCCGAACTTGATGTGGAGGATCGAGAAAAATGGCGCTGGGAGGTATAACCCTTTAAGTCCTTTATTGAGGAAGGGATGAGTTATTTAAACCCTACTATGAGGGGGTTAGTAAAAAAAAAAATAGTACCCAACCTTTTACTGTAAAAATATATTTGTTAAATCTCAAACATTTCGTAAACGATTTTAAAAAAACACGTCTGATTCTGGCGCCCCATCTTTGAAGTGTGTCCGAGGTTTTCAAATTGTTACGTAGTTCTGCTAATTAATCAGGATGGAAAGCCAATGGGCTCGAGATGGGTTAAACAAATACGGATGCAAACGTATTTACGTTGGTATGGATAAGCGGTAGGACGCCGGCATTTGATTATATTTAAAGGTCGTTGGTTCGACGACCCGCTCAGGCACCCTGATATATAAGTCCAAAAGGCAACGTAAATAGGTTTGCATCCTTATTTATTTAGTTCTGCTAACACACTATGTAAGCAAAAATCAGTGGTTACGATGCAAAAAAGGTTTAAGAAGATATCTTTGAATGATTTCAAGACCATGTTTTAAAATCCGCCTTTTCCTTTTCTCGAAAATATAGCACAATTTCATACAATTGGAAACTTGTCAGTTAGGATTGCAATTAAATTTCCAACATCGTCAAACTGTTGGTTGTTACTGTGCTTAACGACGTTTCGTTCCCGGTATAAAATCGAAAACGAGCCCGTTGAAGGTATTTTTTTTTTTGTTATGGAATAATGATTTTACTCACCCTAGTAAATTTTACTCTACTATAGTAAATTTTTAGCAGAAGTGATGTGCTCTTATTTATTAGTGGGTATCTAGTTATTTGCTAAATTTGCTGATTATTTTAATTAAAATCTATTGTAAGATTTATTTGCATTTGTTTGTGTAGTTTCGTGGGGATTAGCTCTAGAAATATTAGAAATTATGTTTAGTTTACTTATTTTGTAGGCTTAGAAGTAGTCATTTCAATAATGTTATAACACCACAAATGTATTTTTGATGTATTTTTTTTCCCTGTGGGATCTTTCGGTCGATAAACTTCTAATTTTAATGTAATTTTTTTGTATGAACAAAGCCCTCCGAATGCAAGGCCGTCTCAACACCTCCAGTAAAGAGTAAAATTATTAAGGCGGGGAAGGGGTAAGTCGGATCGTTTGATCAGTGGCGGACTGAATCGGCTCAACCGGACATGGAAACACTTTCCACCGCCCCATGCCTATTTACAGTAAAGCATTAAAGTCGGGTCGCCGCCAAAATTAAAGTGTGCAGCATCTGGCCCTATCAAGTTCTCTCTCACAGCTAACAAAGGAATGCACAAAGCAATGCGTTTAAACTCAACAAACCATCCACGTGCTTCCTTAATTATTAAGTAAAAATTTGGTACGTTTTCGTACACCTGGGAGCAAGCTGCAAAGATTAACGAATTTGCTGTCACTAGATGGCGCCAGGGTATTTTCTTTATATTCTACCGTGGCGCCATCTAGTGGTAGTTTAATAATAATATTTAATAAGACATTTATTGCCACATGTAAGAGGCAATGCGAGAGGGAAGGATATCAAGTTAATACCACTGACTCCCTACCGCAAGAAATTAAAAAATAAGTAGAGTTTCTACAATGAAAGCTACAATACATTTTGATAAAGAATAAGAAAAATGCATAAAACTAAAACGGGTGAGAAAAGGCACCCAAGTCACAACAGCCTGAACAAAAATCAAGGGCAGTGTTCAGGTCTCGACAGAAAGGCCTTAAGGTTACAGTCGTTAATCAGTCTCTTAAACATGGTTACCGAGGAAGTCGAGACAATGCTGTCGCTAAGTGTGTTCTACACTGGCACCACCCTAAGAGAAAAAAAGGACTTTCTACAGTTAAGTTTAAATTTAGGGGTCACAAGCTTGAGGCAATTGCCCCTTGTACGAATATAGGTGCTGAATTCAAATAGTGGTAGATCATGTGGTTATCATATGGTTATCATATCGTTAATCTTTACAGCTTGATTCCAGGTGCACGAGGACGTACCAAATTTTTACTCAATAATTAAGGAGGAACGTGGCTTGTTTGTTGTGTTAAAAAGATATTTCTTTGTGCAAGCAAGGGCTGGAGAGAACTAGATAGTGCTCGACCGCGCTAGATGCTCTAAACTTTCGTTTGGTGGCATCCCGCCTTTAAAATACATTTCGATTCACTCACAGTCAAGTCATTTTCGATTCACTTCACATTCGAGAATTTCTCAGCCGTTTTAAAGCGTATTATGCACACTCACCCTCACCTCACGTTAGTTTTACTGAATAAATTAACGTATGCGCCGTATATCGGTCTATTTAAAGTAAAAGACGACGTTCGACGTTGGGTTTGGACTGAGAGTGAAAAAGTGCTCTGAACGTCTATATCTCCCGCGGACGCCATCGTTTTTGGAGATTTAAATTCAGACCGGCCCAAGCATCGTAAAATAAAGCATTCCTTCGGGAAATTTTCAGACTTCCTGATAGGCCAGTCCGCATATGGGTTTGGTAGGTGGCTCCATTTCTTCATTCAAGCGGAAAGTTTCTGAACTGTCAAGGTTTCCAAAGTCTGTCTGGCGATGCACCTCAAGGCTCACCACTTGGATGATTCCGGAGCGTTGCAGAAGATGCCACTGAGACGGCCTTCTATTGAGGGGGCTTTGGTTGGTGTGAGGCTTGTTGAGATTAAATCCATAGAAAGAAATAGGCAAAATATTAACTATGAAGTTTACTTAACGTTACTACGTTACAACAGGCTACATTTTAAATAATTGTAAGAGGTCAAAAGGGGAACGATGTAAAATGGCCGACCCACTCAGTAAGAGTGAGTAGTAGGAAGCCTTCTTCATTGGGCTCCCTAATGTTATGTTGCCCAGGTTACACATCTTCTGCTCCTCGCAAGGTGCACCTGGTTGTCTCACAATGTTCATGCGGGGCTTTTTTAAACAAGGTTGTCTGCCCCTGAGTCATTCCGTAGTTCGTGCACTACAGTCCAAGTCTGTTTAGCGAAACGCACACACTAGCAAGGCTCTTATAGTAGAGCGGCACCTCAATCGATTATGTTCTTGATGCATGAGCAAAGTAGGAGATGATGCTGGGCTATTCTGGGCTATTGCGACTCAAGCCAGTCCTTACTGCATGGTGCCCTGACCAACCCTCTTTGCCACATCAATTCCTCCAGTCTTTTTTGTAACTCTCGTTGTTCCGTTTGTGTTGCAAACTTAATAAGTTTACTGCATTGGTAACGTAACGTATTACCGCAAAATTGCCCATTAAAAGCCCTACCAAAGCTACGGCATACCCCCGCCCCCCTAAAATGGTTTAACGTCAAAAATCGTGTAAATACCTAGTTACAGTCAGCCCTCCCCCGGGGAAGGGGGAAAGGGGGCTATTTCACGATTTCTGACCTTAAATCTTTTTTGATCATGATTTTTGTGCGAGAAATTCACTAAAAGCGTCGAACATTCAATGAAGACAATGTTTCACCTCCTTAAATCGTGCTTTTTTCCGCATAAAAATTAACTAAATGCTATAGTTTAAACTAGTAAACCAATAAACTAAATTCCTGAACAAATTTTTTTTTTATTTCCAAATTTCACCAAATCCACCACGAAGCCATGCCTCATATGTGATGTACATTTAACACGTTGGCTATGGTTAAGTTCAACAACGATCTTGAAAAAAAAAAAACTTGAAAACACACTCAAAAATCCACAGTTTAACAATTTCAAATCGAAGAAAATAGTTTTTACAACATTCAGATCAGAGATGGATACGAAGTTAGACGAATAACAGATCATTTTATGGATAATAATTTTAGTTAATTCGGAAGAAGAAAGTGTGTTAAGAAATGTTTGAGACGTTTGAAATGAAAAATACTCCAAATTTTGTCTGGCGGCTTATGACAAATACGTGGTGCGTAGTAGTGCATGGTGAATAAGTTTTCCACCAGATTTATTTCTGGTCACGATTGGAAGAAAGGGAAATTTTGTTGTTTGGTATTTCTTATTCTTGATAATGGGTTTTTGCCTATTTTTCTTGGCGAAAAAATATTCTAACAGAAATTAATAAAGGCATTGCGAATATGCTAGACTCTGAACCCAGATCACGTAATGAATGATCGCATAAACGCCTAATTTTCTGAAATGGAGCTAGGCTTAATTCCCGGCCCTGGTCGGAAGAAAGATTCGAAATGTAACTTTGTTACGTCCCGCCCCTCCCTTTTTTTTTATCGAATTAATTTTAACGGCCCATGAACGTTTAATACGTGAGTTACGGTAATGAAACCTGGGTAAACGTTAAGGGCGCATTTAGGCAGCGACTCGCCTTTGCATTCTCGCAGCTAGAACTCAATCGCGATGGCAAAGGTGACATTGCCATGGTAACAACGCTAAATGGATTAGCTAAATCCGACATCGTTTGAGTAAATACTTGCAGTCTTATAATCCGTGCCAATAATATATAGAATTCCTGATGACGAAACAATTTTCGCAAAAGCTTCTGAACTCACGTTATTTGCTGTTTTCGTTGCGAGGCGGCAGACATAAAACCGCCGCCATGTTGGGATTTGAGGTGATTTCTAGCTTCTAGCTGCGAGAATGCAAAAGCGAGTGGTTGCGTAAACGTGCCCTAACTGTTCCCCCTCCCCCCCTCAAGCTAGAATTGTATTAAAATCCTGAAATGGAGTCGATTGTTATAGAGATCGTTTCTGCTCCGCTTTTTGCACCTCTCGCGATCGTCTCAACGTTTGCTCCCCACCAGCTAGCACGACTTGAGTCCGATAAGAAAGGAGGCAGGCTATTAGATGGTGAAGAGGGTTTTCATAAATATTTCTGTGCCTCGTTCTTGCCGGAGCCGTAGCACTGATTTGCCGACGGCTGTGTATAATACATGCCCCGAACAACTGCTCGATATCTGCGCCTTCCTTAGACGATGCCTTCTTCTTCCTCCTCGTAACTCCCAAGAGCAAGCTATATTGCTGATCACTCTTGTAACCGTTATCAAGGCGCCAACGAAATGCAGTGCATTTTCGACAAGCAATATTGGAACTTTGCCTTCGTGCGTGGAAGATTTCTTCTTGCACAGAGATGAGACCCTGGAAGCAGATTTATACTGTGGAATGGGCTTGTTCATAAAGTTACAGCGAGTATGGGGAAAAAAAACCAGTTCGGAAGATTCGACAAGCAAGATTTTAGCTCACGAACGATACGACTATATGTAGCGTGTTTTTAGTAACTCCAGGAATGTCGGGAAGTTTTTAAAAGCTGGAGCAAGGGTAAATATGCTTCGCTTGGGTGAGTTTTTGACTGGGAAATAATTCTGTTGTTGGGAACAATTTTAGAAAAATTAACGGAAATTTCTCATCTTTCTGCATTTTCTGCACTTTTAAAGGCAGGTTGACATCGAATGAAAGTTTGCAGAATATAGCACCTATCTATAGTCTTCGCCAAAAAAGAAGTCCAACGCGTTTCAAAACAGGGGTATGCATTGTGCATGCCGGCTGCGTCGTTTACCTTGCAGATATCCCCATGGCTAAGCAGCCAACGTGTGCTCATGTACTAAAGCTGCTAGGGCCATAATTTGGGCTAATCATGCACATCGAGCAAAAAGCTTGAAATTGTACATGCAAGTAATTCTTAGTAATACAAATAGAAATAGATTCTCCTTGACTCGTGAAATACTGAAAAACGTTCCAAATAACACTCCTAGCTTGACTTGTTGACACGAACTTTCTTTCTTGTTGACACGAACTTGATCGGAAAGCGACGCCATTGCTGTTGGTCTAATAGCGTTGCCACCATCTGTGGTTGCCACGACGACGCAGTTATAGAGTATAGAGGCAAGGCGCACTTTTTTCCATGAAAGATTAGTAGTCATAAAATGACCATATAAGGAAAGTCTTCTTTCCTGGCGGATAGTATAGTGCTATCTAGCAATTGCTTGTATCTAGCGAAGGAATGCACAACGCCGTTTCTGTTAAAGAAACAAACAAGCCACATGCCTCCTGAATTATAGAGTGAAAATTTGGTACGTCCTCGTGCACCCGGGAGCAATCTGTAAAGGTTAACAATATCACTGCCGCTAGATGGCGCCATGGGAGAATATAAAGATTTTCTGATGGTGACAATCTGCCTTTATCTTATGGGAAGAATTCTTCCATTGTTTGAAGCAACTGATCGTAGCCGACGTTGTCGAAACTGACAGGAAAACATTTGACAATATTCTGCACCATTTTGTAAAAGCACTGCAATTGTGGCCAGCTGCCTCTTAAGGACTTGGTAAATCGAGAAATGACTTATCCATCCCAAAACTCATAATAATCTTGATTAGACAAGCAGAAAAGTGTCCATTTACTCATTGATGACAGCCTACTCTTTGTTACAAAATATAAATCAAATTTGTATACATACAGGGGCGTCGTGCCATTGGGGACGTCCCAATTTCCCAAAATAAAGACGATTTTTGGCTTGTGTGTGGCCAGCCGGCCGTCTGGCGCTAACCCTCTCATTAAAAAAGTGTCAGTTTAGGTATTCCAGCTGTCTCAAACTCATTAAAATTGATAAACGTGCGTGAGGTTCCGGGGCTCTGCCCCGAACCCCGTTGGGGGAGCTTACAGCCCTCTCTATAAAAAGCTGGAAAAGGTTGTTTCCCCCATCTCCAAAGCCCCAAAGGGAAAGAGCTGCGAAATCAGTTCGTGTGCAACCATTTGTCTTGAAGCGAGCATCAAAATGTGACCCCTTTTAGCATAATATATTAACTAGGATCAAAGGTTAAGAATGTTCGGCGGCAGTATTACGTTGATTTACAAAGTGGGCAGTCACAATCGAAGAAGAAGAGAAAGAGACAATTTAAATAAGTTACTGGCACCAGAAGATCTTCAGCTAAAGAATAAAAGTAAATCCTTCGCGTGTGGCAGCAAAAGGCTTCAAGACTTGCGCCATGGAAATTTGATTAATGCAAATCACGAAATTGAAGGGCCGATTTAGGATAGTCACAAGTGAGGCAATGGTTCATTCCATTACTGCCGTTTCTACTTCGTTTTGAATAACACAAGTTAGACGACAATAGTTAACAATTAAAGTTAATCTTTTGCTCCACAAAGCGAATTACTCACGAATTCATGCAAACTCGAATATTTGTCTGATAGGCTAACGATGGGGGAAATAAATATGCACAAATCGCTGGTAATTATATAAAGGAAAGAGGAAAAAGAGCCAAACAGCGAATCATACACTAGAAACGTAGTACAGTAAGCCACCTTTATGCACTTACGTTTCGTTGGAGTGGTATGACCCGGATTCGAACTGGCAACCCAATTCGTCCCCAGATCACTGACGAACGTAGCGCCTTTATCACTATGGTCAGTCCTCCACTGGCTAAAGATGACTCACTGAACCCGTTATTAAGGTCACAGCAATGACCAGGGCTCTATTCGACCGCGAATGCCACTCCGACGAAACGTAAGTGCATAAAGGTAGCTTACTGTACAACCTTATTTCTAGTGTATGATTTTTTGCTGTTTGGCTCGTTTTCCTCTTTCCTTTAACGATAGGTTACTACTAATGTGCCGTACAGTGGTATTCGCTGGAACGTGTGACGTTTACAAGTTTTCATTCAGATGCAGCCGACACCCTAAAAAGGCTGTTCCTAACGGCAGGAGTGGCATGAACGAGGTCCCATAGGGCTGACGCCAGAGTGTCTATCCCATGTTCCATCTGTTGGTTTAGGTCACGATCCAATGCACATGGGGGCTCGTCACAAAGTGCGAGCAGGCCGGTAGTAGTCGTTGTTCTGCGTTGTTACCGACACGTTATGGTAAATTTTCTAATTTTGAAAAGGTGTATAGCCTATAAATTCAATGGGTCGACTCACGCTTGCAACAAAATGATCCAATTTACTTCGTCTCCTTCAGCAAAAAATACAACAAGAATTATTTACAACGTGACATCGATCAACTTGAATTTGTCCTACAAGACGACAAAGAGCATATCTGCCGCTTGTATAGCTACCTTTTGCAAATCTCTCTGGCGGTAAACCGTTCTTTCCATATATAGCAAGCCTTCCGCCACAAGCCAAGTTACAAGTTGCAAAGAATGGAACGTCAGTCCACGGGAAAAGTTGTTGCTTCTTACGGTGTTCTAAGGCTGGCAAATGTTTCCAAAAATTCCTGCTTGTCGAACGGGGTAATGACCCATAATAGCTGATAATTACTTAATAACTGTCATTAGTGTTCGGATGGAACGATATACGGCCAAACCTTACAAGCGCCCTCAAATATACAGAATTAGCAGAGAAGAAAAGCCTGTTGGATACGACTTGTTACTATTACTAGACATTACTTATGTTGAGAGAGTTTAAGTGAACTCGTCCGAGGCACGTCGCAAAATGGTGGTCCCATTACCCAATGAAAGTTTTTGAGCTCGAATCTTTTTTTCTTTTTCTTCTTAATTCTTGGCTCTGCAAAAACCTGTTTAGGATCAGCCAAAAACGAGGTTGCTGTAGGGAACAAAGCGAGTGTCAGGACCAATTCGGTGTAATTACCCACAAAGGGCTTATTACCAACTTAAAGGGGGAAAAAAATCCCAGGGACTTAAAACCGCAGTCTGATATCGACCCTTTCACATCTTGTTCAACACCTCCAAGTCGTTGTTACGTCTCTTGCTTACAAGCAAGGCTTAACGAGATCAGGTTGTAATAAAGGTGGGACGAAAAAAAGCTTTATTAATTGTACAAATTACGCAACATGCGTCAATGCGGCAGGTTTAATTAGATTGATTATTTTAAAGTAAGTTGTTCGTTTCGAAATAATTGTCCTCAAAACATCAACAATTTTGTTTTTCTTGGTTCTCTGGGAATAGTATTTTTTTATTTTTTTTTACTCAAGTGACGAAGGCACAATAGTTTTCTAAGTTAGTAGGGAGAACCTGGAAATATAAGTAGACAAGTGCTTTTTAGGACACAGCTAAAAAAAGCCGGGCTCAAGCTGTTGCATATCCGGTGCCTCTATGTCTGGTGGTGGTAGCATCGTTTGGTACAATGGCCAACAGTGTTTCAATAATGCTTGTTCATTTTTTTAACACCGTTTTGTGTTACGTGTTTATTGCTGGAGGTTGGGAGTGACGGGGTTGGGTGTCGTAACTTTGCATTCTCGCAGCTAGAATTTAAATGCCATGACAAAGGGTCGTTGCCATGGTAACAACGCTACCTGGTTTAGCTAAATCTAACATCGTTTTGATCAAATGCTTCTAGTCTTACAATCCGTAACAATAAAATAAAGAATTTCTCCTGACGAAACGATTTTCGCAGTCGCTTCTGAACTCACATTATTGACTGTTTTCGTTACGAGCCGGTAGAGCTAAAAGCGCCACCACGCGGAATTTCAGACGATTTCTAGCTTCTAGCTGCGAGAATGCAAAGGCGAGTAGTCGCGTAAACATGCCCTAAAACGACATACTAGACTCCAAACGAAATCGCATCAATATTTTTAGATACTCCGCATGAAGTACATACCTTCACATTAATTATTTTATTACTTAGCATTTCCTTAGCTACAAATATTTTCTAAAACGTGACGACTAGAAGGTATTCCGTCGAGTACTGCGGACTATAATTATATACTTGCAATATCCCACAATGTATTTAAAATATTTAAAATGGCGTGCTCAGGCAATCGAACTTTAAACCGTGACGTGTCGTTATGACGGCAGCATCTTCTACACGGCTAAAACCACTC
Source organism: Lithobius niger (assembly GCA_023313725.1). Classification (NCBI taxonomy): domain Eukaryota; kingdom Metazoa; phylum Arthropoda; class Chilopoda; order Lithobiomorpha; family Lithobiidae; genus Lithobius; species Lithobius niger. Next base: position 32,468 of record JAHWFP010269129.1, read on the forward strand.
GACCCATCGGGCACCATGGCAACGTTCGCCCTCTCTGGGTGACGTCAAGCACAAGCCTGCCCATTTCGTTACGGTTCTTCCCCAAGTCCGTCCGCGAGGTGGTACCAATGCTGCGAATTGCCTTACCGATCACAGCAGTATGGAGGAAACCTGGCCATTTTTCCCTAACTTAAGATGGAATCAGTCAGGAAGCAGTTCAGTGTATTGGTGGATTTATATGCCCGCCTTACTAGCCTGCAGGAGGACTCAAGGAGGGCGATAGGGCAGGAGTGGACTTGGGATCCAATTTTGGGTTGAACTTTTAAATCAGTTTTGCCTAAATATTGTTCCGAATTCGGGGGACTTATAGCTGCTCGATTGAGCTGACAAAATTGAGTTCCAAAAAAAACTAAAAGTCAAAAACAATTTCCTTCTACACTGTGCACAGGCCACAATAATAGTCCCACGAATAAAACCGAGAGGGTGTCTTGTGTGTGGATTCTGGAATTTCAAACAGTGAGGCCAAAAGTCTTCAAACGTAGGAAAATGACGCAACACCAGGCGCAACTAAGGGCTGTACGGGACAAGAAAGAAACCACCATTTAACTATCCAATGAAGAACCCATCCAAGACAAAGCGTTTCCCGGCCTTGTCCCCTTAGCTAGCATATTCTAGCCTCGACACTGTTTTACTTAAAGTAGAAGATCGCGTATGTAACCGCAGTGAGCCAGGAGCCCCCTCCATCTTCCAGCCCAACTCTCTCCGCTCATTTCATTTCCATTCGAACAAAACCGTAAGCGGCTCAGTCGTCTTTATGTCGTAAGGTCCGTCAGTTCCTTCTTCCATGTTTTCTTTTTGCCGTCTGTCTGTCTGCCGAGCTGTCTGTCTGTCGTCCTCTCAGCCATCACAAGTCCGATTCTTTATTACTTAATTTGGTCGTCACTCAGGCTGTGAGTCCATATTCTCGTGTCTCGGTGATTGGGCTTTCGTTTTTTGACTGTCAAGGCCAATATTATTGATAGATGGCGCGATGAAACGGGGATTCATTAGAGGCAGCCTCTTTTTGGCCCCTCCCCATTAATTATGATGGACTGACGAGATTCGGTCGCTCTTCTCTCTCTTCCTTGACGACGTTGTCTTCTTGTGCTTCGCTAAACCAATCAAGGCATGCCATCAGTCGGTGACGCAAAAGCTATCGACCACGTGAACCGAATCGATAAATTTATTGACTCCAGGGGGTTCGATCCTGTTCGACCGGCAATGGTGATTTATCGCCATTCCGCACGTAGCTGGCAACACCTCCCTCTCTCTCCGGTCTTTTATAGCGCCGTTGAAAGGATGGGAGGACGACTTGGCACCACTTTCGTGTCATTGTTTGCAAACCAAGGGAACAAAAGGAGATTTTTGTTTCCAGTCGTTGTTTTTTATTTATTTTCAGACACTATCACCTTATGCATTGTTGAGGACTTTAGCATTTATTTTTCACTGCAGCCGAATAAAAACCCTACCGAGTTCGGGTGGGTTTACATAATACTAGCGTTAGTATCCGGCTTCGTCCTGAGCTTTGTTTTGTCCTTGGCCTTGTTTCCCAGTGTTTGCCTGGTGTTTCCAGGACTTTCCTTTAAGATGGTACGGCGTGCACGTCCCCCTGCAACCGTTAAAGTTATCTACCCAAAACCAAAACTGGTAGAAAAACCGCCAAGTTTACAAAAACGGTCGGCCTTTGAAGGTACTGATATCATTCCACCAGGGAAAAGCCGCCAAGGTTAATCCTATTAGCCAAGTTAATCGCACATACTAATAGTACGAAAGTTAAATGAAAACTAGAAGATTGATGCTAGCGGTAGCAATCTTCAAGTTTTCATTTAACGTCCAAAGTATTATTCGGTGCGATTAACTTGGATAATAGGATTAACCTTGGTGGCCTCTTCCTGGTGGAATGATATCACTACCTTCAAAGTCCGACCGTTTTTGGAAACTTGGCGGGTTTTTCTACCAATTTTGGTTTTGGGTGGATATCACAACTTTCATAGAACTGTGAACGTACATAAGGTTACACCGTCTGTTTAAGATGCTTGAATTCCATTTTTGCACACACTGACTAACAATCGCTGTATGAGCGTCGTCGACTTGCGGCACAACAACAACATACTGAAGCTCAGATGAACGGATATTTCCAGCTAGCGGAACCACAAGATATCTTGCGGGACAGTATTTATAGGACTCAAGTGCTGAGAGACCATGTGTTTCTCATTCTTACAAGATTTGAAAAATGTCGAAAATACAGACCTTAGAAATCAACAGAATCCACTTATTTGCGCAGCCGGGTTCATTTCACTGAGTCCCAACAAGTTAACTTCAAAACCGTTTGCCTAAAACCTACCAAGAAGCAATGGCGAGCACTGGAGCTGAAGTTTGCTTGCCACCATGCAGGATGAAATGAACAATACGGCTAGGCATCATTGTGGTATCTGGTTCAAAAACCTGTGAACACCAAGATAATCAAATCTACATGAGTGTCTGTGCGCAAGTATTATAACCTAGATGGGAGTTAAAGAATGTACAAAGTCCGATTGGTCGCAGCTGGGCGGGGATTGCAAGAAGGTAAAGATTACGAAGTTGCCTTTGGCGCCAAGTATAAAAATCGATTCAGTTCGTCTTATTCGTTGCCTTGCTACCGCTAAAGGGCATACTCTCACGATGTAACCAGCGCATACCTTTGGTCAGATATTGGGAGCTTTGATACTTAGCCAACAGGCTCCTGGCTTCGCAACACAGATAGTGACGGGGAGGGGGAGAAAGTCGGTAAATTGCGAAAGAGTATTTACGGACTTCCATCGAGCGGTCGTATATGAGGAATGAAAAACTTAACGAGATTTTGATACAAATTGGTTTACTCTTTCAGATATCGATCCACGTGTTTGTATTTCGAACAGGAGGATTCTTAGCCGCTTTCGTATTTGTAAATGACCGTAAATGACAGCTTCATCTTCAGACGAGCTCACGAAATATTATGTGACCAAGATAAGAGAACTAATGAAGCTAAAAGGCAAATGTACTTAGAATTATTCACTGCTTACTCCCGGTCGATTTACCGCTTTTTGATTTTAGTACTGAGACTCGTACCCGGGAAAATGACTTTAGGCTTCTAAATCCCAAGTATAACCTGAGTTGAAGGAAAGCATTTTTTGGTCTGAGCGAGTTTGGAACTCGCTCCCAAATGACATTGTTCCGTCGCCGTCGTTACATATTTTCCGCAAAAAACTTAATACGTGTGATTTAAGGGCACACTTATTGCGCCCTGAAAACTGCCCTTGAGGCCAGTCGCCCCTATTCTCCTTCATTCCAGATTTCTTTTTTTAATCCCTTTTTTCTTCTCCCAAGAAGTTTTTTAATTCTTTTTAAATTTCGACGAGCATTTGCTAATGCGAATTTGCTTAAGTTTGTTTTTAAAAATTGGCGTGCTGTTAGTGGTCCACCCCGACCTTTGCATGTCCACTTTGCTCTTTTAAATGGTTCAAAGAAAGTCTTTTATTATTATATGTGCAGATTGTATAGTTTGTTCCACATTATGTTTTCAGAAAACTGACTGAATGACGACTCGTTTACTTACACTAAGAGTGCAAAAACCTGTGGATATCACACTTGGAGACTCTACAAAGTTACTGATTGAGTTTACAAATGGGATGTTTACTGACTTTTGCACTCGTAGTGGAAGAAAACGTGGCTTCATACAGTCAGTTTTCTGAAAACATAATGTGGAACAAAGTATAGAGTAGTCAGAGCAATAGGAGATTCTGATCAAAAAATAACTGCAGCTGAGGGATCCCCTGAAGGAAATATAATCTCTTATCAGGAATTGTTAGGTTACAGATTATTATCCTTGTCAACTACCAGCCACCAACCAGATTGTTGTATTGAGCCAGTTTAACTATAATCCGATACTTTTGTATATGGGTACATTAAAAAGAGTCCTGAGGTATTTGAAAGAAACTACTGATTACTGCGTTCATTACCAAAAGGAGAAAATAGGGTCGTATAAGAGCCCATATTGTACATGCAAGCTGGGACAGAGTTGTCGTGGTTTAAGGTCGTTCACAGGTTATGCTATATTTCCATAGGTAATCTGCCCATTGCGTGGAAACCAGAAAATAATGGGTTTGCAGCTTTGAGTAACTGCGAAACAGAACTGGCTGTAATTTCTGAAGTGGTTGATGAGTTAATTGTTGTTGGTGGTGGTGTCAGTGAGATAAGTCCAGATCTTGTTGCTTATCCAGTTCAGTCTAACAGTTTATCTGCCATACAGTTGACCAAAAGTGGAGGAAATGCGTTCACACGACATTTTGTTCAAAAGTCAACTAAGTTAGAAGTTAAATACTAAGAAGATTTGTAGACTTGGTCTGCCTACCGTGAGATCAATTAAGTATGAATGTGCTAACAAAATACGCTGCCGCCCAACATGAATTCTTCCTCCCCCCCCCCCTCCCCACTTGCGTGACGTTATTTGTGTACGGCCCCCTTCAAGTTAAAATGACAAGCGAATGGTGATTCAATCAAACGTCGGGTTACATACGTATAATCAGTTAAAAGGGCTATGTATAATCCTTTTAAGTAGCTGCAAGTCCCGCGAGATCACGTATGGATCTCGCGGGCCTCAGTTGAGACTAGCGAGATCCAGCCTACGAATTCCAAAAATGAGCCAAGCGCCATCAGTCCAGTAGAGTAAATAGCCTAACTTAGCACAAACGTTAAAGCAATATACTGCCTGTCTTTTAACCTTCCGCCTGCATCACAACACCCACGCGACGATCACATCCTCATATTTACCACAGCTAAGGTCAACTGAGACAGTAGTTTCGTTTCTCGCAGCGAAAAACGTAGCTACTGTCTCAATTGGCATTGCGCCTAATAGTCCAGCCAGCGTGATTGTGTCGTCAAAAACCGGAATGCTTCTTGTATTTTAAAATCACAATTTATAATTTTCTAGAATAGTGTCTTATAATTTTGCTTTGGCGATCTATTGGAATAATTAATTTTAATTTTTACCGCATTAGTCTATTAGATTTTAGATCTCATGGTAATTATTAGAAAATTAGTAGATGTACACACAGAGATGAAACGTCATGATTATTGTACGTGCGCAATGCATGATTTAATGACGGGTCGTTAGTAAATAAAATTCCATTATATTCAACAGCAAACCTCCTAGACGCCACATTTAAAAAAGGATTTTTAGCAAGGGAAAGACTAACAGTAAGGAAATAGACCTTTGGGGCCGTAATTGATGTGGAGGATCGAGAAAAATGGCGCTGGGAGGTATATCCTTTTAAGCGTAGTACGTACGTTGCAATGTCGTTGTAATTGGAGTAGCCGACAGGTAAAAAAAAAAAAATTGTAGTCTGACATGCGACACTCCTGCATTCCACATGTTATTGATTTTCAGCAACTTTTATTATTGCTGACCTTCACACGCTTTACAATCAGACAGTTCAATTTGCGTACCTGCGTGACAAAAACAAAACAAAAAAGAAAAGGAGTAAACAAGTTGGTAAGGCAGGAATTTCGATATTAGTCAGGCTGCGAAAAAAGTCAAACCTCCCTGCAAGTGTCCTCCTATTAGTTGGCACACCATAAACCTACGAAATTTTTCACGTACTCGGTCAGAATTATTCTCGAAACCGGCCGAGAATTGACGTCAGTGACGCGGTTCAATACGGAATAGTTCACTGCGTCCAGAAAATAACTAAGCTTCTCGCGAAGATCTCGCAGTCTTTGCTCTGCCGCGTGTAGCATTACGGTAAGTGGCTTTTTCATACCGAAGCTGTGTATTCAACTATCCCTGCATAATTTAACTTAAGTAGTTTCAACAAATATTCCTAAAGTGAAGCTAATGGAGGTATTAATTGAATGCAATACTTCAGGTCTCAAGAAATATCCTGTAGAACCTGTAGAATTTTTGTTGCACTAGAAACATCAACAGCAACACCTGTGGAACATTTTCAAACACGTCTGCACAATGAATGCGCCCTGTTCTGTTACTTCCTGCCTTCGTGGTGTAGTTTCTTGGGTTTAGCGTTGCTTTCCGATGTTGTGGTTACCTCCAGATGGATGGGTTAGCCTAATAGGGCAGTCACATGACGTAGTATTATTGTGTATAACTCTGTGGTGGCGCCAGTTACCGGGTTAGCTGCAAGGTGCACTGGTGGGGGAAAAGAAGAGCGTGAAGAGCGTGAAGCCAGTGCTATTAGACTGGATTTCTTAGGCCTAAAACGCGCGATTTTTGTCGATTTGTTGGCAGTTGCTGACATTTTTAAGCAAGTGGAATCTTTATTTTCCAATTACAACCTAAGCAGCATAAGGGATTGGAGAAAACAACGGTTTTTTAGCCTATGAAATCCACTCTCAAAGCACTGGCTTGACTAGAAGTGCCGTTGTTTAACCCACCATTTCAATCCAGTGCCCCTTGCAGGCATCTCTCTTGTAGCCGTATGACGTCACTTGACGCTGCTCTATATGTAAATTGCTATTGCTGCCATGTTTTTATGCAGCTCTAAAGAATAAAGCTGATGTCTTTCTTTATTTTACGTACAATTCTTTTGGAATTTGATGTAGCAACTAAATACAATACTATATAGTTGTTACAGTCAACAAGGTAAATCTGATAATTTATTTACAAATTTTCCGAATATTTGCATCTCAAAAAAAAGGCATTCCAAAGGCAAGAATGGAAAGGCACTTACAATTCTTTCTACCACATTATCGCGCGAAAGGGCAAGCAAACGTACTCCCGTCGTAGCATCGAGTGCTGCAGCCAAAGACACTTTGCATGAGGCTATAAAAACAATTGAAAAAAATTACGTCGTTGTGTGGCTGGAATAATTTTATAACCAACGTCTTCAGATTACAGGCCTATTGCTCTTACCATTGAGCTATATGTATAACGACACTGTGCAAATCATCACAAACTGACCTTATAAGCTTTAGAATACTGCCGGCTTCAGAACGAATGGGAGATTCCAACTGTGAACCAATATTAGGGAGGACAGGTAGGGAAAAGGGTTTCCTGTACCATGTCTCGCCCTAAGAATCGATTATCGGCGGGGGGGGGGGGACGTGTTCGGGAAACTGATATTTCATATGTTACCCGTCATCATCGTAGAACCGGGTAGGCAGGATTATCTGCAGTCTCCGGATGCAACGACGGGAGCATATTTACATGTCTTCATAAGTTTTTTTTTTTTTAGTATTTAAGTCATTGGCTTGCACGAAGTATTTGTCTATGCTAGCTACAGATAAACTTACATTACTGCGACAACAATGATCACTAAAAAGGCACATATAACAATAATTGAAAATAAAGAATAATCATCCAAATAAAATTAAAATTGCTTGGTCGAGCAATCAAAATAAAAGTGTTTGATTCTCTACCGAAATTACATATTATTAGTTTGTTTGTTTAAAAGTTTAAGTTTTTATTTTTGTGTTTAATTGTCCAAGTGACGGAATGTTGTAACAGTACCACGGTTGTTAGTTAAAAGTGTTTGAAATATAAAAATTTTTGAGACTTTTGCAAATTTTGCTACAGCGGTACTTTGTGATAATTGATTCAGTTCTCAGATTTCTAATCAGCCTTTTGTTTGATAACATTTTTCCATTCTGTAATAATATTTTACAATAATCACGTAGTCTCTCAAACTATTGAGGTTTATTATTTTTTGTCCTGCAATCTCCTTTCTCTTTATTTATCTCTCCTCCCAATTTATCCCTTTCTCTTATTTATCCCACCTCCCAATTTATCCCTTCTCCCAATTTATCCCTCTTCCCAATTTATCCCTTTCTCTTTATTTATCCCTCCTCCCAATGTATCCCTTCTCCCAATTTATCCTCCTCCCAATTTATTCATTTCCCTTTTATTTATCCCTCCTCCCAATTTATCCCTTTCTTTTTATTTATCCCTCCTCCCAATTTATCCCTTTCTCTTATTTATCCCTCCTCCCAATTTATCCCTTCTCCCAATTTATCCCTCCTCCCAATTTA